>PVJI01012324.1:0-52111 GCA_004026765.1 Micronycteris hirsuta | reverse complement strand
TACTGGTTGGCTGAGGGGCGTTGCTGGAGAAGCTCGGTGGAGTCGTGGGTCTTACTGATTGGTCCTCTTGCTCTAGGGGCTATATGCCTTTTATGGGCAACGGGGAGCTTATTGGCGACAGGGCTGTTGCACATGCGCAGTGCTGGTTGGCTGATGCAGCTTCCCTTGAAGGTTGCATGGCTTGCTACAGGGTTGTTGCACATGTGCAGTGCTATGGTCTTGCTGATGCCAGGATCCCAACATGGCTCTGGCCAGTATGGCTCAGTTTGTTGGAGCATTGTCCTGTAACAGAAAGGCTGTGGGTTCGATCCCTAGTCAGGACACATACCTAGGTTGCGGGTTTGATCACCAGTCTGGGCATGTACAGGAGGCAACCAGTCAATGCTCCTCTCTTGAATCAATGTCTCTCTCTCTCTCCCTTTTTCTCTCTCTAAAAGCAATAAAAAAAAAATGTCCTCAGGTAAGGATTAAAATAAATAAATAAACTGCATTTTGCATGCTCACAATTGTAAACCTACTTTTGCCCACCCCAATGTAGACTAGATACCCTGAATCACATTTCCAGCGCAAACATTTACATTTAAAGATAAAATAGAACTTTTAAATTATATTGCAGACCTAGCTAGACATTTTTGTTTTGTCAGAATACAAGATTAATATGATTGTGGAAATCCAGACATATATGATAATACTAAAGCTGACTTTTGCCTAAGGCGTTTGCATAACTAGTTATTTTGACCTTTGGTTTGGGTGTCTCTGCAAGGTCACAGGACTTGAAACAAATCTCCTGCCTACCTAAGACAAGAGGTCTTTTGGGAGCCTGGTAGCCTGTTGCAAGAGTCTGGTAATTCAAAGGGCTAAGCTTTCAGTTTAAGAGTGAAATAGAAGTAAATTTCCATAACAAACATTTAGTGGTAGGTGGGGGACATTGAGACTTCATAGCACAAGCTGGCCTTGTTTGGACTGAAACTAATATATCTTTTGTGGGAAAACATAAACAAAAGAAAAAAACTGAAAAAGAATTCTCACATAAAGAATTTATTTTAAAATAGGGCCTAATTTCTAATCACTGAATGCTGCCAAATGGTGTTCAGTTCTTCATGGAGGTTGGCGAAGTGACCTATGTTTCCTTTGGGCCTCTGCCAGGAAGCTGGTCCTGATTGTAGATGCTACTGACCGGAACAGGGCTTTGCTTGATGTATGTTCCAACCACGAAAGGAGACAGGCTTTGCCTTTCAAATGCATGCAGCTCACTGATATAATCCTCAAGCTTGGTAGAAGGCAGATATCAGTACACAATGGGCAGCCACAAGATGGGCCAAGAAGGTTGAAGCCAGAGAAAGGAAAGACAAGATTACAGATTTTGATCATTACAAAGTCTTCATGAAGGCAAAGAAAATAGGGAACAGAATAATCAAGCTTGACATTAGGAAGCTTCAAAAGGTGGTGGTCCCGAAAGCTTCTCCCTGACAAGCACCTGCTGCTAAAGGTGAAGCTGCAGCAGCTACTGCAAACGTTCCAGCAAAAAAAGGTGCAACTGCTGCAGACAAGAAGGCTCCAGCCCAGGGGAAGCTGCAGGCCAGAAGGCCGCACCCAAAAGCTCAGAAGAGTCTAAGAGTTCCAACCCATGAAGCACCTGTTCCGAAGACATCTGTCCAGAAAGCATGAGAACATAAAAGGCTATTATAAAAGTCATAAAGGTTCATGTTGACACTGGCAAATCTTTTTAAAAGGACTTCATTTAAGGGTCTAGGATTTTATGGAAGTAAACTGAAGTCCACTTTGAAGGTAATACTTTCAACTCTGGCCTCAAAGTATTCCAAAGATAAAATTACAAGAGAGGAAAGTGAATGATCAAAAATTAAAACTCACATATACACACAAGGAAATAAGTCACCATAAAAGAGAGCCAGCAGAAACAAGGCATAGTATTATTAAACCTGAAAGATTTCAGATAATGAATTTATACAGATATAAAATTAAAATATTATACAGGTGTAAAGTATAAATCTATTTAAAATTAAAAGACAGGCAGGAAAATATGAATAAGAACTAAAAGTGATCAGACTTAAAAAATCTGACATTAACAATAACAATATAATATTCATAACTTTAAAACAGTTCAAAAAATGGGTTAAGTAGCAAACTATACAGAGGTAAAAGGATTAGAGAACAGGGATATCTGAGGAAATTATCCAGAATACAGCACAGAAAGATGAAAGGATTGAAAAATATGGAAGAAGACAGGCTGAGAGATGCGGACTCAGAGAAAAAGCACCATCTATATCAAACTGAATTTCCAAATGGGAAAAATAGAATGTAGCAGAGGCATTGCTTAGAGAAATTATGGCAAGGCATTCCCAGAACTGATGGAAAACACTTAATTTTCAGACACAGAAATCTCAAAGGGTAAATGAAAATCAATCCAAACTAGAAGTCTCAAACCTAGAACCTGCAGAACACCCAAAGTGTAGAAAACACACTAAATGGCACTCAGTGAGTCACAAGTTCACACGCAGAAAAGCAATAGTTAGCTGACACTGCAATCAGTAATGGAAGGTGAAAAAGCGTAGCAGCAGATCTTTAAATGGCGCAGGGAGAGTAACTGGCTGCTTAGTGTCATGAACCCTCTTCCAAAGCAAACTCTTCCAAAGATGAGGCAACATGAAGAAAATAAGTTCTTCTTAAGGGGGAACAGTTCCTTCCCAAGGGGAATTCCAAAAAATGTCCTCTGGAAGGAGGTAAATCCCATTTAGAAAGTCCAAGATAAAAAAAGAAAGAGAGACGGAGGGAGTGGGTGGGTGGAGAGGGAAAGAGAGGGGGAGAGAGAGGGAGTGAGAAAGGGAAAGAAAAAGGGAGAAAGAAAAACAAGTGTGTGAAAATTCTAAGCAAACATTGACTATTGAATATTATAAGTTTAATTTGAAGGGATAATTAACCAAAATTCTATCATCAAAATAGTGTTTTCCTGGAGGAGTTGACTAGAGTCAAAGGGTCCCAAGGTTCTTAGGAAGTTTGAGAGAAATGTAAGATTTGTTATTTCCGAGTTTTAAGTATACTAATTTAAAATTAAGGCCACCACTAAGAGACAAATTGTATGTATAGCTCTCAAATTATTGTATGAAAAATTACAATGGAAAATCCACTACATACCAAAATCCATATAAAAGTCAGATAGGTATAAAAGAACAGAAAAAATTAGGTTAAATAAAAAGCATCAACGGAAAGAGTATATGTGTAATCATATTCAATATGGATGAAATAAACTTTTCAGTTAAAAGACAGAATGGATTAACTCATTTGGAAGATAGATAATTAGAAAATGAAAAATTCATAAGGTTTTCAAAAGATAATAAAATGGACATTATAAATTCCTCTTTGCTGCCAAACTTGAGGCAACATGAAAGTGGCAAATTTGTAGCATAAGTTATCAAAACGGAATAAAAAAGAAATGGAAAATATGAATGTTCTATATCCATTGAAAATTGTATCAGCAGTTAATCTCCTCAAAAAATACCATGAGCACATTATTTTACTGGAATGTTTTACTAAAGCTTTAAACAGCTAAAAATTCCAATCTTATAAAATTTTTCTGATGAGAGGAAAAGGGTCTACTACCCAACTTATATTTTTGAGACAAAGATAGTATTTTTAAAAAATGACAATGATGGACCAATTTCACTGAAAAGTTAGATTTAAAAACACAGTATTAGCAGAATGAATCAAACAACATAGAAACATTATATGGTAACCACATTTTTAAATAGGATGGCAAGGTTGGCACAGCCTTAGAAAACAGCAGGATCCTTATATGGGCCCCAACTACCTGATAGACTTCGCTAATAAATACTGATAAAGTTTCTGAGCAAAGCAAGCAAAAAAGAACATTTCTTAATGAGATACCGAATTTCTGCCCAAACCCCCCACAACTTATCACCATATTAATGATAAAATACTGAAAACTTCAACATTTTTTTTGTATGGACTGGGATAATGTGGTTTTAAAATGTATGTGGAAAGCAATAGTGGTAAGAGCCAAGTTATTTCTGCACAAGAAGAACCGTGTGGGAGGACATGCTCTACCACATATTAATTCTTATTTTAAAGTCACAGTAATGAGATACATGTTGTTTTTACAGGTTTAAACAGATAGGCTAGGGGAACAGAAGAGAGTTCAGAAATATACCCACACTTCCTTTAAGACGGCACTGCCGCGGCAGATCAGCAGGGAAGGCCCCCACCGCATGGGGTGTGCTGAGCCAACTCTGTTAATATGGGAAAAAAAGAAATTCTTTATTTACCTCACTTCTTATGTAATTCCACATACAAAAGTCAGTTTCGTGCACTAAAAAACTTAAATGCAAAAGGCAATCTCTAACCTTTTGAAAGATATTATAGAATAGTATATTTATACCCTGGGCTTAGGGATGATTTCTTGATGAAAACATAGAATTAGCAAACCAGGAAGGAATTTGATTTCATAAAAATTATGAATATCAGTTTATCAATTGACTATAATTATAAAGTAAAAATAGACCATAACTTGGAAGAATGTGCTTAAACATATTAATCTGTCTGGAAAAAGTCCAGCCATTGTTAATATAGCAAGAATGGTTTGTGTGATATTGATGTAACCTGGCAGCCAAGGAGAATGGACTGGAATAAGCATGTGTGAACAACACCTTCACTATACTAGTCAGTGGGCGTGGTAGATGCCATTGAGTGAGCATGTGTACTGTGTGGCTGTCACATTCAAAATGACTGAGGGAGTAGAGCAATGAATCTGATGGTGATTGGGAGAACTGTGTGAGGTCCCAAGGTGCCTACTTTGAAGGGTATTAAGGTGTCATTGTCCTACGTACAATGTTTCTCGTATCTTATATCTTCTTCAATAAATGTATCTATTTTTCATATTACATGGTTGGATACATTCTGGACAGACTATATACAAGAGAGAATATATAAAGGTCCTCTACAAATCGATATGTAAAAGCCAAATAATGCCAAAGAGAAGATGGGCAAATGACTTGAGTGTGTACTTGACATTAAAAGATCATGACTGGCAAGTAAATAAAAGATGTTTCACTTTATCAGCAATCATGAAAATACAAATTGAGATGACAGTGAGATACTATTTATAGTTACCAGATTAATAGATGTTAAGAAAAAAACACTACAGTATCTTGTGTTGGTAGGAATGTGAAGCAGTGGGAATTCTCATACAATGTATTTGGGAATGAAAATAGTTAAAACCATTTTAGAAATCAATCTGTATTTTATAATAAAGTGAAACATGCAAGTTCCTCATGATTGAGCAGTACATACCCACCCAAAATGCTATATATGTGCAAATGGAGACAGGTGGAAGAATATGCATAGATATCTTATTTATAATAGCAAGAAAAGTGGAAAATATTCTCGATATCATTGATAATAAAATGGATAAGTGAATTTTGACATATATTCATGAAATGCAACATTATACAGCAGTTCACATAACTGTGCTAAGGCTACATGCATTATCACAGTTGAACCTAAAAAGCATAATATTGAACAAGCAAACCAAGGCATAGATTATGCCCAATATAATTTCATTTATAAAACAAAGGATAGCATGTAAAATCAAACAATGTAATACTTAGGATAAGTGACAAGTAAGGGATTAAAATCCAAGGATAGTGGTTATTGATGTGATCAGGCAGTTGGTTTCAAAAATACCAATAATATTACTTTTTGTGGCTACTTGTTTTATGGTTATTTTTTATTCCTATATTATTCCCATGTTACAAATACTATCAGCGTAAGCTTAATTTAAAAAGGAAAAGAACTCTGCTTAGTTAATGTTAGAAGAGTCAATAATTTCAGTTCTTTTCTATCCTGCTACGTGTGTGCTTCTGTAACATTATTAGCTCTTACACAATTTATAGATACGGGAATAATATGTTTTGAATGGATGGACATTGCATGGGTTCATGTGCAATGAATGTTTTGTGCCACATGTAACGGCATTTAGACTCGAAGAGCACTAACGCAGTGCACGTGTTCCATGCAGGGGAAGGAGCGCCGTGCGTGATGTTTTCTGGCGACCAGTTCTTCCCTGGCTCACCCGACGAGAGCTCTGCCCTGGATGGCTAATGGGCGATCTCCCCGTGTGCGTTTGGTTTCGCTCACATTGTTCAGCAGCCTGGACCTTTCTTCACACTTCTTCCAGTCCAGTCACTTTTACCCATTATTATTTATTTATTTATTAAGATTTTATTTATTTATTTTTAGAGAGAGGGGAAGGGAGGGAGACAGAGAGGGAGAGAAAGAGCAATGTATGCTTGCCTCTCATATGGCCCTCACTGGGGACCTGGCCTGCAACCCAGGCATGTGCCCTGACTGGGAATCAAACTGGGATCCTTTGGTTCCCAGCCCGCGCTCAATCCACTGAGCTACACCAGCCAGGGCAACCCATTATTATTTAAAAGTAAAGTTCCATACTATCACAGTAGTTCTTTATTAGGTATTTAGTATGTCTTTTAAACAGTGCAAATTTTTTTTAACTTAGGATTTTTATTATTATTGTCGTGCTTTAGTTAAAATTTTCATGGGTTTAATTATAGTGCCCAACATCCATCCATTTTCTCTTAAATTCTGTCATTTTGTCTAGTTTTGTACGATGGGTGTTATTTTTTTCCTAGATATGCATACTTTGTTTCCACAGAAATCCCTTATTTGTTAGTTTTGATTAAATTTAGTCTTATACAGGCTAAATTAATAAGTCAACATTTCATTACAAAAAGTGCATTTACTGATAAATTAATAAAAAACATTTACACGTACATGTGTTTGTCTGCGATGTGTACAACCTAATAATTTGATGCTAGAGACTGAGGGAAACCTAAATGAGCAAATAACATAATACTTGATCACAAGTGCTATGAAGCCTGCCTACAAAAATAAAGGTTAAATTATTAGCAATCGAGGTTCTGCAGAATCTTGACCTAATCTACCTTTCCAGTCTCCTCTTCCTAATTTGTCTTCCAGTTGCTTTGCCTTCCAGCCATATTGACTTATTATCTGTTCTTCACATACACACCACCAGGCTGAGAGGAGATAAAGGAAGTGCAGAGCTTTTACCTTGCCAATCCCTCCTTCATACTGCTGATAGTGTCCATTCCTACACCATTAATCATATCACACAAAATCACCTCTCACATTTAAAACCTTTAATGGTTCCACAAAGCCAATGGAATTAAGTATATATTCATTGCACAGTGCCAATAGATGCTTCAGTATATAAATGGTGCCAGCTTTCATGTAGCATATCTTCCTTGCTGACCCTATGCTTTGGTTGATTTCAGCAGTCATAATTCCCTAACACACCAGATACTTCCACGGCTTCCCATCTTGTTTCGGTGGCAGTGTCGTGACTGTGCTGTGACTTCCTATGTGCTCTTCCTCTGTTTATTTGAATGTTTACTCGATCATCCAGGCCCAGATAAAGGGCCACATATTCCATCCGGCCCACCTAGTAGACCGAGGTAAATACTTGTAGAATTGATAAACTTTGTTTACGGATTCCTTATCGAATAATCTTGTGTGTGTATGTTTATAGTTTAGTTAGTATTTTACTTGTTTGGTTTTCTACCATAGCTCAAAGCTTCAGTTCTAGCTTCACTACTTATTCGATATTCTTGGGCAAATACTTTCTTTAAGCTACACATTCCTCCTCTGTAATGCAGGGGCAACAGTTTGCTGTGAGGATGTTGGGAGAGAGAAAATAAGTATTTGGTTAATTACCAAGTGCTATACACATGTTAGATAAAACTATTATAGTTAGTAAAATTTTCAATAAATATTGACTGAAAATCCTATTTAGATATTTCAAGTGAAACATCAACTCCCTGACTTCTGTGAAGAATTAAAAAATGAAATGCCCTTGGTTTTCCACTACACTATTAATGTTAGCTTTTATTCCACGTAATTGGAATATAAACTCCATAAAACCACTTCTTCCATTGCCACATCATCTCATCTAGAAAGCGTTAATGAGTGAATGAATGGATGTTAGTATAAAACGGAGCAACTTGAGGCAAGGTTGGCAAATGGATAAATATATCGAATAGGTTTATTGAGTGAATGGCTTTTTTAGTAGGAAAAATCTAAGAAATCAGTTTTTTAAATCATTTCAGATTAAACTATTTAATTGGGCAAGCATTTTTTATATCAACCTCCCTAATGTGACTCTGAACACTCGCTAGGCACCTGGTTGTTTTTATATACTTATAGGCAGTAAAGTATACTTTAATTTATCAAAAATTAAATTAGTCATTGTTGTCCAAACCACCACTAGTCAGAAAAATGTGCCTGTTGAACATATACTTACCTATAAAATAGACATCATTCTCTTTTCCTAATGGTCTTTACGTTGCTGAATTCTAGAGTCCAAATAACCAAAACTCAGAGTTAGGGCGGTGAAGTCAGACTCCCTGAGTTGAATTCCAAATGTTCTGCCTCCTAGTTTTCCCCCATTTGCCTCCGTCCTCAACTATGAAATGAGGCCAAAACAGATCCTAACTCATCGGACTGTTTGAGGATTAGCGACACAACAAACTAGCGACTTTTGTCGAAGTGCCTCATTCATAGGAAATGCTTAAACGGTGTTAGGTAATACTATTTTTTTGTGGTTGCTGTCTTTATTATAATCACTTTCACATGCCTTCTGAGGCCTCAAGGAAACACTGCCTTATAAATATCTGTCTATGAAAATGGAGGGTTTTTAACGACCCTGCTTTGACACGAACCCCTGCTGCGACACGTCCCTCTGAGGCTGTAGCCTGTGAAGACACTTGTCTATAGAAGGCTGGGCGGCTCCGCCACCTTCACAGCTTCCGTGGTGGCCGGAGACCGTGGGCAGAGAGCAGGAAAGGACGAAGGAAATTGGTGTCACAAGCTGATCCATCCAACAAGGACTTCCAGATAGACGAGACTGAATCTTGCGTTAGAAGATGAGGGCAAGATCCTGCAAGCCCCAGGCTGCAATGATACTCAATCTGGTGTTTTGCTATATTTTATTTAACGTTGCTCTGGGACTAGTTCAGAGATTTAAGAACTATTTTCCCAGCAGGATGATATACCCAAGTCCAGGGCAGCATATTCTTAACGTCTTTTCCGTTATGGGACACGATAATGACCTAGTAGATGAGATGAAAGAAATTATGGTTGTTCTACCTCTTTAACATCTCTTGTCTGTTTTAGATTTTATCTACTTTGCTTAAATATAGGTGGTTCTCATAGTTTTTTGAGAGTGCATGGCTTTATATTATTATAAGGAGATCAAAATAATCTATGGCAAAAACACAAACAAACCAGTTTTTAAAATGCTCATCTCGAAAGGTGACTGTAGTCTCTAGTTCTGGCTAGATACAAAGTAAACAGCTCCGTGCGGGACGGCTGCTGCTGCACTTCACCCCAGAGACGCGGAGTCACTGCGATGCCGTGTGTCTAACTTCCATGGAACTTTCAGGCCTCCCATTGAAAATTGCCCCGTTCCGGCTTTGAACCTGTAAGCAAATTGGTTTACTCCTCGGAGTCTCAATTCTTTAAAAGTAAATGGGAATAAGGGTACCTACTCTCTAGATTAGTGAGAATGAAGTGACACAATCTACTTATATTAAACGTATTAAATACATAGTAAATGGTGAGTGCTGGTCCTAGTGTTGACCTTTGCAGGTGAGGAGAGTCACAACTATTTTTAAGTGAACATGTATCTCTATTTAGAATTATTTGAGTAACAGTATGAAGGTTCCTCAAAAACTTAAAAATAGAACCACCATGTGATCATCAGTCCACTTCTGGGTAGGTACCGGAAGGGAATGAAACCACTAGGTGGAAGAGGCATCTGTGCCCCTGTGTTCGTTGCGGCATTATTTAGAATAGTCAAGATGTGGAGACAGCTTAAGTGTCCATGCATGGAGGAGTGGATAAAGACATTGTGGCAGACATGTGTGTGTGTGCATATATGTGAAAATATGTGCATATGTGCGTGTGTGCCATGAAAAAGAAAAAAGTCCTGCCCTTTGTGACAACATGGATGGAACTTTGGGACATTGCCAAGTGAAATAAGCCAGAAAAAGAAAGACAAATACTGTATGATCTCATTTCTATGTGGAATCTAACAAACTGAACTCAGAGAAACAGAGAGTGGGTTGGTGGTTGCCAGCAGCAGGAGCAGGTGGATTGAAGGGTGCGAACTTCCAGTTGTACAGTGAGCCAGTCCCGGGATAGGCATGGCGACCACAGTGAACAGTATATACTATGTACTCGAAAGGGGCTAAGAAGAGTAGATCTTAAAGTTCTCACCACATACACAAATTAGTAACTATGTGGTGGATGTGTTGACTAATCCTGTGTTAATTATTTTTCATTATACACACATATCAAATCATCATGTTGTATACCTTAAACTTATGCTATGTTGATTATATCGCAATAAAGCTGGAAAAAATGCAGGAAAAAGAAGGAAACTGACTGGCTAAGAAATAATGAGTATATCTCCTTAGTACTAGAAAGATTTTTTCTATTAAGTAGGAATATATTTTTAACTTGAGTTCTTTTAACTTCTTATGCTAGACTTCATAAACTGAATGAGGTATCTAGTTTTTTTTTAATTGTTTGAATGTTATCAGAGGATTTTAAAAAACAGCAATTTATTCTAATTTTTAATATTCCCTGTATAATATTGAAACAAACTAGTTCTGTATAATTTTACCTTAGATAAAAGCATCAGCATGTTTAGAACATTAACCTAATTCTATCTTTTGTTGAACTTCCCAATTTAGTAAAAGTGTTTCAATTGTAATTTTTAAATGTAGTATGACTTAGAATACTGGAAGCTGCCTAGAATGTAAAAAAAAAAAAGGAGAATAATTTATATTTAATTGGTCTAAACCTACCTTTCTTAGGTCAATAAGAAGAGAAACCGGCAGCATTAATCAAGATAAAATTATCAGCTGATTAATCAGTGTTCTAATTACTGCATAGTTCTTTACCTTTTCAGTTTTAATTACCAAACCTCATTGTCTTTTCCATATGGCTAACATGTATTCACAGTGTACTTTTTCTCCTACTGAAATCATTAAGATAAAAATATACATTCTAGACATGAAAACATCAAATGCAAGAAATTGCTAGTGCCTCTTAAGAATTTCTGTTAAAGGTATAAATAAGCTATGAAATTATACAAGAAAAGAATGATAAATTCATGGATATTTAAGTGGCCATGCATTGTAGCTATTATTATGAAACTTAGCTTTGTGAGACAGTGAGTCTTGTCAGTCCCATTTCACCAAGTGAATTTGTATAAATTGTGTCTGAATCCAATTGCAGTTAAATATAAATTAGGAAGATACATTGGAGATTTTAAAAATTGTTTTCATGAAGGCCTGCATATTTCTTTTCAGACATGTTTATTAGACTATGTTGGCTTCACTGCATGGTTTCTCACCCTCAGCACTGTTAACATTTGCGCCCCACAGTTCTCTGTTTTGGGGGGCTGTTCTCCACACAGTGGCATGTTTAGCATCATTCCTGGTCTCTACCCACTAGCTACTGGTAGCAGCGGCTCTCAGGAACCTGCCTACTCACTGCTTTTTGACAAACACAAATGTCTCCAGACATTGAGAAATGCCCCCCAGGGGGCAAAATCATCCTTGCATTGGGAACGACTGATTTCACGCTACGGCCACCATTAACGCACGTATTTTAAAACAGGTATACTGTGTAATAAAGCGCCCTTGCCGGATGAGCAGAATTTTTCTACAGGTCACAGACTTTTTTGGGAACACTCTTTTGATGCAAAACTTTCCAGACACGTTTGATGATATGATGGTGCTGATCCTCCTCATGATGGCAGAAATAGCTGATGTTCACTGAGGAAACCTGCCAGTCCCTGGGTGAGGCACCCACACACAGCGCGGCACTGGGTCTGTCTGTAGCAGTCCCCTGTCTCACAGTTTAGGAGCTTACACGATGCCCAGGGCCGTGGAGTTAGGCTTTCTTTACCAGACGTGATAGATATAATGATTCAAAATAACCATCCTCCAGGAAGATTTTGCATTTCTAAGGAGGCGAGAATTTTTTACTTTCTCTTTTGAAAAGTAGTTTAGAACT
Source organism: Micronycteris hirsuta (assembly GCA_004026765.1). Classification (NCBI taxonomy): domain Eukaryota; kingdom Metazoa; phylum Chordata; class Mammalia; order Chiroptera; family Phyllostomidae; genus Micronycteris; species Micronycteris hirsuta. The sequence goes on along the minus strand of PVJI01012324.1, from coordinate 39,955 downwards.
GACTACACGTCCAATCGTATCAATCTGTAATCTATTAAGGAAATTAATGTGAAATAATTGCATTTGCAAGAGGATTATCTTAAAACTCCAAGGTGGACTTGTTTGGAATTCAAGTGAAAAGACAGTTCTGAGGCTGATTATACTGAAATGAGCATCATGGTTATTTCATTGTAATTGAAAGATAGTTTCCTTTGAAATGAAAAATATTTTCTCAGTATGTTTTCCTCCCTTCTACCCTCACTTTCTACCTCTATTCTTTCTTTCTTTCTTTCTTTCCTCTTTCTCTTTGCCTCCTATTCTTTTCTTTCTAAGATGCTGTATTATCTTCACTATGTACTATGTATTCTTGTAATAGCAAAACCACTGAGGTTAGCCACCACTTATAACTAAATGACTTGAACGCTAATTAATTCTATTTGCATGGTGCTAATGGTACAAATGTGAATACTGACATGGCAGACCTAACTGTATTTTTTACCTACCTCATTCAGTTTTAAGTATTTTCTCCAGCTATATAGGCTTAACATTCTACTTCTTCTACCAAATAGTATCAGTTTTTAATTTTAGATTTTGGCTTAGACGACATAAAGTTTAATGTGTCAGACCTAGACTCAATTATTTGTAACTCCCTTTTCAGAGAAATGTTTGGACAGCTTTCAGACAAAATTGTACTGAAAATGCATGCCTGCTTCTGTGGGCGTTTATTCCACCATTAGAGATGGTTCTAAGGCATGTGGCAAGTTTAGGTACAGGACTCTTAAATGACAACTGTCAACCTCTATAACTATAGCGATTCAACTGAGACATCCTCTTTACTTTTAAGTGCATTGTAATAAAAATGCTTATTGCTTTTCATTCTTTGTGTGTGTGTGTGGGGGGGGGATTATTTGCAAAGCCAGAAAATAAATGAATGTATAATTTTTATATGAGGGCATGGGAATTTTTTTAGGGACTACTATATTTGATATCATGTTCTATGTTTTTTTAAACATAATGCCATTGGATGATGAATGGGCATAATGTTTAAATTCTAAGAAGACAAACATTGAATGAAAATTATTTGCTGACAAGAATGGAAGACCATGCCAGTTACCTTACTCCCTCCTTGTAATAAATTAAAGTACCATTTCTAAAACAGTAGGCCAACCCCATTCAGTATGGTTTGCAGGTGTTTGCTCTGCCACCTTGACCAGGACTTTGGATACAATGTTAGGCTGGGCAAACACAGCATGGAGAGTGTTACAGTGTGTTACAGGTATGTGCTATCTTGATATATCACAGCAGGGAAGCTCAGCAGAGATTCCATAACACTTAACTACATACTGTCTCAAAGATATCGGGGAAAAAGATATATACCCAACAGGAGAATGGTCAAAGAGCAAGAGCTCGGAATTCACAAAAAAAGAATACGAATTTAAATTTAAGGAAAGCATGCTTACTCCTATTGGTAAGCAAAGTGTTGCAAAGTAAACCGCAGTAAGTTTCTCATTGTTCGCAAGTGAACAGAAATGTTTAAACCAATAATAACCCAACATTGGGATATAAGTTAGTATAACTTTTCTGGAGGGAAGTTAGGCAATATGTATTGTAATGTACAATTTCCAAATGTAAATTTGCTTTGATTCAGATATTTAATTTTTCTGAAATATAAACATACATACATAGATGTGAACAAATACTTAGCTATGAGATTTTACCTAAAGTGCACTATTTACATCAGCAAAACTGTTAGAATATCTTTTAAAGGTAGAGTGAGGAACGGGGGAGGGTATATGAACCATGACAGACCACGAGTTAATTATTAAAGCTGGGTCAGGGGTACACAGGGCTTCAGCCTTGCTTAAAAACAACAGTAGCCCTAAATGTTCAACAATACGGCTTTGATTAAATTATTTACGGTATATCTATGAGATAAAATAATACACAGCCATTAAAATGATGTTTATGTTATATATTATGTAGAGTGTTTAAGAATATTTAGGCATGCAAAATGTTAATAAAATATTAATACATGTAAAAAGGTTACAAAGCAGCATGCAGAGAATTATCCCATTCAACTGCATAGAATGGAAATAAAGACCCCCAAATTAGCAGTTATTATCTCTGAGTGAGAGGATTATGAGTGATTTTAATTTTCTTCTTTGTGCTTTTTGTGCATTTTAAAAATTTCTGTAATAAAAATGCACATGTTTGGTTATCAGGTTTACAATATTATTAAAAATGATTGAAAGAACAAATATACTTTAGAAGACTTTTCTCCATAAATTATGTAAACAAAATCTTGGGTATTCTGAAGATGTTTCTGTAATATAAACAGAGTTCTATTTTATGGTACAATCACTTGGCTGAGAGAAGTCAATGAAAATTAATTTTGTTATTTTTATCTTAAGAAGGAAAGTAGTAAAGTTTAGAATTTTTTTTAATGTCAGAGGGTCAAGGAGGAGTCCAACATATACAGAATATCTGCATTAAGCTATATACTTTATTCTCCCAGTTCTCAGTACACACTTTTGCGATGTACTGGTATGTCTTTACAGGGGAGGAAGTAGAGACAGAGTTCAGCAACATGTAACTTTCTGAGCTGGGCATCAACTAAGGTCATTCTGGCCTCCGCTAGACCTTCTGGCTCTATGTGGAAATTTGGTTTTATTAGAATGTGTATTTCCCCAGGGTCAAAATATAATGGCATTTGAGTTTTATGAAAACCAAAAATCATACAATCTATTCTTTTGATATTTGTTATCCGGCTTCCAAAATATTCTCATCAAAGGGATTAAAATAAAGTTTGAAACTTAAAATTTCTTTTATTTAGAAGAAAATTGAGATGGTAGGAAATATCTAAACCCACGGTGGTGCCGGATGCATGACGCAACGCCATCCCTTTCCTCCTGGGCTCCCCCGAGGGGCACATCTCTACTGAGGCTGGGCAGGGACCAACCGAGCTCTCTATGCCTGTCCAGCTTCACCATTGAAGCCACTAATCCATTATGGGTTGTTTTTTTTTTTTTCCCCAGGGATTCCTATGAAGGTATATGTAGTAAATTTGACACAGCGGATGACCTTCCCTGTTGGCACATTCACTTCCTCACTCTGCAAGCATTTGTTGAGCATCCATGAGGTGCTGGCCTACCAACTTGGTAAACAGTCTCAGAACACATCTTATAACATTTTCAGATCAGATACACTTTACAACATTTTATATGGAAATAGATATCGTGTTCAGTTCAGTTGTTGGTGCACTGGGCCCTGGACACTTACAATGGACTAGAGCTTATTTATCCATGAATTGAAAAAGCATGAGAAATGAAAACACAGGCACAGAGTAAGCTGTTTGGAACAACAAAAAGCCACAGCCTTTTCTCTCCATCCCTGGGGTGGGGGGAGCATATACACAGACATACATATGCATATTTAATCTTATGAAATAATATATTTTAGTCTGGACTGTTGGAATACATTAAATAATGGAAGTCTTAGCATTTTATACTGATGTGCTTCAGAGACAGAGAATCACAGTTATTTTTGTAGGAGAGAATAATATTGTACTAGTAAGTGCTGTGAGTTTTGTTTTCAAAATATATTAAGGAAGATAATATCTTGATTATTATGACCCTTCACATCGATTTCTCTTTAATTATAGTCTTTATTCCGACATAAGGGTAATCTCTTGACCAATCTACTTATCCCTATTATAATAATTCCATAAAAATAATATGAAAGCAGGATCTGTTCACTTTATAGATTTTAAAAAATCATGGGTAATTGTTTATAATATTATGGAGAAATTTACATCTCTTGTAATTCAAGATTCCCAATAGAAGTCTGCATCTCAAAAATTCAAGTAGCAAATCTGGTATGGTTTGCATTTTCTGAAAATTATGTGTTCTGGCCACTCTTAAGTCGCTTTCCCTTTCTCTTTCTAATTACATCCATTACTCCATTCTTCTAATTACAGCAGTAATTGAGTTGTTCTGCACTCATATATAAGAATATGTAAGATTAATGGATAATTAGAGAGACAGCTGTGTATCCTTTACTGTATCTGCACTTTGGGCAGTTCTGTGACCTTTGTGTTTTTGTTTCTTAGCTGAAATGTGAGGTCTCGGAAATAACTTCTTGAAAATTTGTGTCAGAAGCAGCAGAGAACAGATTTGAACTAGTTTGAGTGTGTTTTGCCGTGTTTTGAACCTTGATGAACTAGGGAGAAGCTCCTGCTGCTTCAGCGTTAGCAAGCCTCCCATCCATGCGTGGCACTAGCCTGCCTTTGGTATGTCGGGGCAGACTCTCCTCATGTCACAGTCATTGTCGGCGCATGCATTTCATACCCTGGGGGAAAATCAGAGCTGATGATTAGCGTGGCGCTTCAGTTTTTCCCTGAATTAAATACAATTGAATTTTGGTCTTCCTTGACTTAACATCACAGTCCATTCTGCTAGCGTGTATTAAATGTGTAGTGTTCTATTTATTGCGATTGAAGATTTTGTTCTGTGATCATCTTCTTGACCACTTAAGGAAGAGCACTTAGAAGTGCTGAAAACACACTGGTCATTGAACATATCAATGAGTAAAAGGTGAGTGGGTTGGTGATAAATGAGAGAGAAGTACCTTTGTTTTAATATTTATTGAGGATTGTTTTTAATGAAGTGGCCTGTCTAGAGTGGAAATACTGCTCTTTTTCTGCCTCTTCATAATCTCCTCAGTGGGTCAAGGTGCTGCCTGTGGCTGTATCTTCATGACTTAGAGAGCTTGGAAAAGGTGAGAGCCTCGCTCTGGATATCAGTTCAGTAACGTGTGGGTGTTTTCCGTGAGGATGCCAGAGCAGAAATCCACTGATGTGTCACAAAGAGGGGAAGGCCTGCTCACTGTACGTCTTGGTGGGTTTGTGAATTCTTTACTACAGCAGATAAAAATCTAGAGAACATACATCTCTGGTGGGTTTTGGAAAGTACAATTTGGCATCACATACCATAATTTCCATGTTGGAAAAATGAAGAGTCGTGAGGCATGCCAAATCTACAAATGCTCCCTCTTTCCCAGCAGGAAAATCTGCCTGTGTGGGATCAGTTTTGGATAAGCAGAGCCCTAGAAAGTCCATCCCTGGCCTGAGAGTGCAGGCTTGTGTTGGCCGTTCTAGTTCCTGTAGATTAGGCTGACTGAAAAACAAACAAAAGACTACCCCACATTTAAAACTTCCTCACTGAGAACAGCATTTTAATAATAGCTGTGCATTTGCATCATTCCAAGTAGATTTTTCAAAGCGATTTCACACTATTATCTCATGTTATGCTCCCAACAATGAAAGTCTGTGAGATGGACAACCTGGGCCCGGCGTGCGGACTTGTTTCCGAGACATGGACCAGGCCCAGCCCTTGCCCTGGAGCTCTGTCGTCTTCCAGTCCTGGCTGTTCCTCTTCCATCTACCTCTTTATCCTCATCTTCTACACAGGCTTTTCCTGTCTGTGTGTAAAAATGGCAACTCACTGCTATTTTAAGCAAGCAACTAAAACATCAACCCATCCTTCCATAATAGCCTTCTTTTTATCCATTATTCCCACTGCCAGCCAAGTGTCAGGAAAGGGGGCTTCACTCACTGTTTAAAGGTCCCCCTTCCATTCCTCTCTCCTTGAATTTCTCAGTGCTGTTGGGAATTCTCTTCAGCATTTGGCACTGGAAACCATTCTGCATTTCCTCTTACCCTCTCAGGGAGCTCCTGCTCAACGAATCTGCAGGCTCTTCATCCAAATCTGCATATTTCCATCCCACCTTCTCTGCTGCATATATACAACCATATATATGTATTCAACATGCACAGAATGGATCCAATATCCAATGCGTTCAAGTCTGTTTCTCTTGGAAAATTTGTTTCTCACCTTGTGTCGTGATTTGATGATCAAGCTCCTTGCTCAGGCCAGAATTCTGCATCGAGTCAGGGACCCTTATCAGCTTTCGACAACTTCACCCTTAAACAACATATGTTTTGTTAATCCTACCCGCTTACAACCCTGTCAATTAAAATTTATTATATTTAAAGAAAAATTTCAAATTTTCCTTCTTCCCTCCCCGCTGGCACAGCTATTCCAGTCTCACTTCATCACCGCAGTAACGCCTCCCTGGTGTCTCTGCTTCAAGTTTCGCTTCCTGCCAAGTGTCTATACCCCTGCCGCCCTGTGTTCTAACGTTTACCTACAGAGGACCCACCTGTTTTCTTTTTACTACCTTTGAGTGCAATGTCCAGACTGCTGCACATGTCACACGAGTCCCTTCTGACGTGCTTCAGCCTCCGTTTCCTGAAATGCCCTCTGTCCTGAGTTGAATAGTGTCCCTCACAAATCCCCGTTCAACAGGAACCGAAAGTCACCTTATGAGGAAATAAGATCTTTGGAGAGGTTATTAGTTAAGATGAAACCCTAGCAGATTAGGGAGGGCCCCCAATTCCAAGATGACTGATGTCCTTATAAGTAAAGAAGAGGAGATGTAGGTAAGAAGGCCGTATGAAGACAGAGGCAAGGATTGGGGTGATATATCTGCAAGCCAGGGAATGCCCAAGATTGCACAGCACCAGGAACTAGGAGCTTGTCATGGATAGTTTCTTTTTCCTGCAGAAAGAAGCAACCCGCCAACACTTTGATTTCAGACTACTAGGCTCCAGAACTCTGAGAGAATACATTTCTGCCATTTTAAACTAACTAGTATGTGGAAATTTGTTAGGGCAGCCCTAGGAAACTAATATATTCTCCCCTTGACCCACTCCCGTTTGAAGTAGCCAACAAGCCCTCCCCAGCTTGGGCAAAGGGCCACCTCTGGGCATGACATGGGTCTCAGTGCTATGGCTGTGCTGGAACCACCAGCCAATGAGCAATTTGAGGGAAATACATGAGCTTTTGCTCAGTCTTCATCACCCAGCACAGTGCCTGGAATAGAACAGAATAGGATTTTTGTCGGTCAATTAAATCACTGATTCCTAATGTGGGTTATCATATATTCCTTTTAATCCTTATATTTTGTTGTGCTGCATTTTGTTTTTAATGGAAGACAGGAGGTATCCAGGTGTGTCTATGATTTTGACTTTCCTTTTGAGAGGCCCTAATGAATAGCTGGTTGTACTTTAGGCACAAAGTTCTGCAGTCAATGGAAAATCCATTGTGGCCCTTGGTTAGTATTTCAACAGAAATGAATTGGTTTTTTTTTCCTGGTTGTATAACTGGCCTCTTCACAGACAGATAGCTGGCTCCATGGTGGTGAGATAGAAAAGCTGTAAATGTCAGAGCAGGCTGGGCCTCAGGGTGAGGGAGGGAATCAGGAGCTAGAATGCTGAAATGAAACTTGAGGACATCCGTGGGACTTTTGTTCAGAGTAATTGAATGAGAATAGGGGCCATAATTACCTATAGTAAGTTGCCGGGAGTTGGGCCCCTTCTGACTTTTAGTAGTTCCATTTCTGTGCTCCCCACCCCCACTCTCCAAACACTCCCTGCTCTTCCTCCCTCTGCACCCCCATCCACGTACACAAAGTTGAATTTCATGTGCTGCTTCTCAAAATTCCTCAAATACCCCAATTTTCTTTCCCATGATTGACCAATTTTAGTGTCATTTTATTCTTCTCTTATAGGTGAGTACAAGTAAAAGATAAGAAATGAAAATTATTTTTTCTTTATAATCAAGTCCATTCCCTTTTGAGTCATCAGAAGGCAAAATGAATCCCCAAAATCTTAATGAATTTGATAGCTCCATTGCACAATCAGAAAAATATATGCTACAAAAAAATTACACATCACTTATTTGGTTAATTGATGGGAAAATAAAGGCAAGTTTGGAAATTGTTCATGGTTTCTATGAATATTCACAAATAATTAACTTGCATCTCAATTTAGAACCTAATGAGAATTCATTTCAATTTTGGAGATTTGTTCTTTAATATCTAAGTTAATTATATGCTGAGATCCAGTTGCTGGGTCTTCCTTCCTAGTGGAGACTGGGTACCTGCCCTGAGTGAAAATAACCCTGTGCTTCTGCAGCTTCCACCACGTGGTTGTGTAGCTGAAGGAAGACCCAAATTATTCTGTTTGAAGGGCAACTGGCTTCCTAAGGGGTGGGTGGGTGGATCCTCTCTTCCTTTCCCTTCTTCCAATCTTTTCACTAAGACGTTTATACCTTTGAGTGTAAATCCCTTTCTTTCACACATTTTACAAAAATTGCAAAAAATGTATGCAAGATAAGGAGGAGAAGAAATCTGGCTTCCAGTAAATGGTGAAAAGCTACATTGCTACATCCTCCTGGGATTTAAGCCTCTTGGATAGCCACATGCTTCGCCCTGTGAGGGACAGACAGAGTACAAACCCCTCAGGGTAAAAAACTCCAGTTAGGATTGGGCTTAACTGGGTAGAAAGGACCCCGGTACTTTGTGAAAAAGCGGCTGCACAGAAGAATAGTCAGAGCCCTGGGCTGTTAGCAGGAGGGAGGCCGTTCGGGGACTGCCCTTTTGTCTCTTTGCCGTGTACGGGCTGGAGGATGGAATAATTGTGGACAAAGGGTCCGACGAGGGCGGAGGGTAGGATATGAACTCTTCAGGCAGCTGTTTTCAGCTTTATTTACCGCCCCATCTTTCAGCCCAGTTCTGTCCACTTCCAAGCCCCTTCCGGGGGCTGACTGCGGGGTAACACTGCCATCTAGTGGCCGCCTCGCCCCTCTGAGCCGGCTCTCTATGCCCTCTGGCTGGCTCTGTCGCTTCGCTCCCCCTCTTCTCTTTCTCCCTTTCTCTCTTGCTCTCTTTCTCTCTTTCTCTCTCTCTCTCTCTCTTTAAAAAAGGTTTTTATCCCGTCAAGAAAAAAAAAAAAAAAAACACTGGCTCTTGGAAAACAACCAACTCTGTTGGAACTTAGAGATAATAATCAGTTTCTCCGGGCTTGCGAAATTGGCTCATTAAGCGTGCTTTTTAACAGAAAATATTGGAAGCGATTAAGTCTGCTTTACTGAGTGGGCATGAAATGGCCAACCTTCGGCCACCCACAGCTCCTAGGTGCCTGGCGCCGTTTTATGCATGCAGCGTAATGTCTTTACTTGAAGTGCTGTTTATTCATCACCTGCTTATTTATCTCTTTGCATTTGGCAGGCACATCGATCAATGTTAAACTGTCACACAAGGTTATTTTTCTTTTACATAACAGTATAGGCCTAAGGTAGTGGCATATTAAAAGTAATAACTTTCTAACTTGTAGCTCAAGATGACAGCCCCATTTTTACCCGAATATATTACAGCAAGGAATTCCTCATTCCATTCTCCCTTTCTGCGTTCAGCTCTTCCAAGGTCAAAGGCTTCATTCTGCCTTGCCTCCCTCCCAGTTTGTGTAGCACTTGGTTTCCCCTTCACCTCCAGTTATCTCCAGCTTTTAGGCTGATAAGCCCACAGCGAACATTCTGTCCACCTGGTATACACATCTTGCTTGTCCCTGTTTGTGATGACATTTACCCCTTTGCATAAAGATGTGGGAGCCGACCAAGTTCTGGAGAAGAAGAAAAACGCTTCTCCATAGGGTGGCGAATGTTGCAATGGTCTTATATCACCATCACCACAGCCATCTGGGGAACTGTGATGGAATATTGCTGCCTTTTATTTTGTTTTAGAGCTATAAAGGGTAACAACAACAGCAACCACAGACCCATGGAAAAGTGGAGTTAAGAAACATCTGAAGGCAACTAGCATTACTTTGAAGCAACTGGTAGTGGTTTGGGGCTTTTAAGTTGAGTTGTCTTCCCCTCTTTCTTTTGGTTTTAGCATGGCTTGTGCTGCTTTCTGGCCCTGCCCAGCCTATGACGCCTCCTTTCTTGGCAGTAGGCCAAGCAAGCTTTCTTTGTACAAACAGGTTTTCTTTTTCTTTCCTTCATTCTTTTACCCACCTCCCCCACCCCACCCCAGCCCAACCTAAAAATTCCTACAGATAAAATATCAGATCTTTTCAGTATCGGATTTCAAAGTGGTCCTCAGAATTCCTTCCCGCCCTTGATCTCTCCGCTTGGATTTCAGCTCAGACTTGGACTCTGTTGCTAAATGTGTCTTGGACGGTGGCTTTCTGATACAATGCTTTGATAATCTTGTATACACAAGGATTAAGCATTTTACATAGTGGACATTGTTGACAACTATTCTTGTGGCACAGGGTACCACACCCATTCAGATAATCTACTTCTGCGTGCACCAGAATAGCTCATCAAGGCGGCGCGAGAAGGGACGTGTAAGTGGTTAAGACAGGATGGTTTAGCAGGCGGCTGCAGCACCTGCTCTGGAGGCTCACGGGCTTAGCATTGCATGCGGGCCACCTTTTGGATTTGCTTTTGCATTCTTTGCATTCTTGTGCATAGAAGATGGTGGAATGTTGATCTATGGTGATCTATTTTATCATGGGTAGCACGGCCCCAGAAAAAAAGCATGTCCATTAAAAAAAAAATGCAGCCCAGACTGTGTCTATGCTCCTACGATCAATATTTGCATTAAAGTGGTTTAAATGTATGTGGCTCTGAGGCTGTCCATTCTTTCAACTTGACCTGCTGCATTGATTAGGGCTAGTGATAGAGGGGGAAAGAGCAAATCAGGCGAGGAAAAGAATTAAAAGGAAAACTAGAAGAAAATGAAAGCTGTCGCTGTTAGTCCTATAGGAGATACACTTTAAGCCATTCACGGATGCCATATTTGCGGAGCAGGCCACTCTGGGAGAACACACTCTCTCCATCTCTCTCATAGGGCTCTTTTATCTTTCAAAAACCGCAGGATTTCTGGTTGTCCCTAAGATGGGACAACTCAGTGGCTTGTGATTAACAGCCAAACGCATCCAGGCCAGTGCTTATATTTACTGACTCTCTTACATTCTTTATTTTGGAGCCTCAACAGTTCGTATTTGTGAGCTGCAGCTTCTTGATGAAAATCTCATTAATAAGAATTACAACCACTACTTATTAAATGCTTATTTTGTGCCAGATGTTGCTAAGTTCTTTATGGACATCATCGAAATTGATTCTTTAAAGCTGCCTGTGCTGGGTTTCATTCTGATCCCATTTTCACATTCGGCGTCCCAGGATGAATTGTAACTAGTCCAAAGTCAAACCTCCAGTAAAAGGCAGTAACTTTTCAAATCCATATCTCTGAATCTAAAACCCATACTGTTAACCATCGTGCTGGGAATACTGTGTCTGAGAATTGTTTTTCTATAGCGGGATGTTTTATCAGAGTACACATCACACTTAATACAGGTCTGTGTATGAAGAGATATAATGCCCACTTTATAATATTGGAACCCGTTGTTATATCACCATAGACACTTTCAATTATTTGGAGCACGAAATATTTTCAGTGGAAACATGGATGCACATTGATCTCGTAGAAAAGGAAAGGCAGTCGCCAGAGTGGAGCCCTCACACATTGGTACTTTGTCCTCCCTTCTGCCATGGCAAAGAAATAAGTTTTTGCTGTGTGAAGCAATCTCAAGGAAATCTGAAAGCTTCTGCAATGAACAACCTCAGGGGCTCATTTGCAGGTTAACTGGACTGGAGGATGAGGACTATATAATAGCACTAGACTAGTACTTGTTCATAGAACACAGAAGAATTACTTGCTGAGTAACTACAGTTGAGACCTATGCCAGATGAGATGTACTTCTTAATATCTAAGAACTGATTCTGTAGTGAAGCATGAAAAGCAGGCTATGAAGTAGTTACATTCCTTTACAAGACAGGATGTGATCTTGTGCCGTAATGAGCCTTATAGGAAATAAGTTTGGGGGGAGGGTAGAAAATGGAGAGATCATTGGGAGTGGTGTATTTGGGGGACGACCTTGTAGAGTTGGTCTTCTGAAGACCTTGAAGAGGAATGAATAGGATGTAGATTGGAGGATTAGAAGGCATTCAAAATGGAGAAATATCCACGTCTGGTCTGGGATTTGGGAACGAGTATCCCCGCCCAAGCGGATGTTAGCATGTTGTGGTCGTGGGCTGTTGGGTTAGGTTGGAGCACATCACAAAGATCCTGGAGGTCGAGATCGGGCAGTTGAAAGGCTCTTGCATGAAGTCTCCTCTTTTATTGTCTTGGGAAATCAGGAAAATTTGTCTGCTGAAATTACAGCTAAGAAATGTGACCTACTTAGGGCATTGCTTAGAGCGTTGGAGTTTCAAACAAGCCCTTTACTCTAAAGGAAGAATCTCTTGATACTTTCATTTTCTCAAGGATGAAAAGAAATTAAAAGTAACACATGTGAAGATTTTACTTATGAGGCTAACTTGAAGTAGGAGAATTACCTCAAGAGAGAAATAAAAAGGTGAAGCAAATTTTCCAAATCTGAAATCTTTAGAGCAATGTGTTGACAAGTTTGCTTTTAACCAAAACTGGTGCATGGAAATTCAGCTTATCAGAGAGATAAATTTGCGAGCCATCATCATTCACATTAGAAAATAACTTTCTGTAAGATTTCTTTAAATGGAACTCCCTTTGTACATGTAAAATGTGTTTCAATGTATTGTACTAACTGAAACACAGATGAAAACACAAACACACACACACACACACAAAGCCTTCAGAAGCAAAATTCCCACAAATAAACCAAAAGCCTAATTTATAAATGGCTTTTAAGGAAGTCATATTTATTAACCAGTTCATAAAGCAAGGTAAATAACTTACAGGTTGCTTCTACACCTTAGACTGATATAAAACTGCAAGTGAATTTCTGATTTTAGGAATGTGCTATATGCTTAGGAAACCAGGTTCCAGGGGAATTTAGTTTTATGTGTAAAAATCATGTTTGAAATGACAGTGAGGGGAGGAACTCACCCCTGAGTGCTTTGGGATGAGCATCTGTGTGCATCGGCCATTCAGAGATCCCCTTCAGCTCTCGCCGTCCCCTTTCCAGTGAGCCCCTTCGTTTTCCTCTCTGTTGTCCGGACGCTTCGTTAAAGAATGACGTCTCAAACCCTACATCGGTGGTTCTCAAAGGGCAGCTCTCAGAAAGGTGGTGTGGGCGTGGCACGAGAACTTGTTAGAAATGCGGATTCTTGGGCCTCATGCCTGAACTTCTGAATCAGAAACTCGGGGCAGGCCCAGCAGCCTGTGTTTCACCAAGCCTCCAGGTGACTCTGATACATGCCGAAATTGGGGAGCCACGGTCTTACCTTCCTAAAATCCATCTTCTTTGGCTAGCACTTAAATACTTTCGACTTGAATCACAGGATACTTTATTTCTACATAAATAACTTCAAAGTACTTTTTGTGTGGTTCTGTCTGCTTTGCATGGTTCTTCTGTTTTGTTTTGTTTTGTTTTTCCTTCCAGTGGCACCAGCAGGCGCTGCTGCCCTCCCACACTTTACCTGCTGGCTCTGTTTTATACCCGGCCATGTGGCATGCTTTAGGGCGCCTGAGCAGAGCAAGGGTGGATGGATTTCCTTTTTCTCTTTGATGGAAATTTGCCATTCACAGAATTGTTTTAAAACCTAATTTCTGTATTTGAAATAGTGTTTTAGGTAGGTCAGGTTGTTCGTCATTTGATCATCAGATAAGTTAAATGATATTTATATATCACTCGAAATAAAAATTCTTTTTCGTTAGATAAAGACCGGTAAGTCTCAAAATAATCTTCCTCAGTGATCATTTAATTTCAGCTGGCTTAAGATGCTATTTGTATTAAGTTAACAGGGTGCTAATTTAACATAGGTTTATAGTCATTTGAAGCCATTTTCATTCATTAAGAAAAATATCTCTCTAGATTAGATTATCATAAGGGTTTGAATAGCAATAGGGATTCCTCCATGTCAGCCTGAGGATTTTCCAGATGAGTGCACACTGTTTCACTGCCCTCTTGAAAAGTGTAGAATTTTTTTTTTTTTTAACTACACAGCAGGGCACTGACAGTGGTACCCAGCTTTGTCTTGGCAGGAAAAGAAGCACATTCATACATTTCTTACTAGACTTAAATATTGGAGTTATAATATATTGTGATTTACATAATTCCAGCATACTTTATAATTTTAATGCCCTGATTTTTAATTTTTAAAAACACTTTAGATATTACATCCAGCATCAACATTCTTGTTTGCTCTTGATTTTAGTTTTAAAAAATATTATTAAGCGCAATGAAATTTTTGTAGCCAGGCTGCCTCTACACCAAAAGCACATGTCGTGGGTAGAGGTGGAGGGCAGGCATCCAATTTAATTTTCCGGAAGTCATGAATTAGAGAGGATGTTAGCAAAGTATTAAATTTATTTTGAAAAAAGAGACTTTCATATGGTGTGTCAAACATGTCCTTTCCAACTGGTTCACAAACTTTCTAAACCAGAATGCACACCCACCCAAGTGCAGTTGGGCACATGAACCTTGCTTTTGTTCTATCCTGCGTTTTTCTTTTTTTTTTTGTTTTATCTGCCAGGACTGAGTCTCCTGGTTTCCTCGGTTCTCCTGGCTTTGTCTCTCAGGGCTGTCTAAACATGTGGAGAGAACTTACTCTCTAGCTACTTGGAATTCACTCATTCAAGTTTTGGCCTTGGAACTCCGGATCCTTAACCACTTAAAAACAATCTTGATAAACCCTTATTTAAAGTGATTCCATCCAGTTCAACTTTTAGAACTAATGAGGAAAACAAGCCCAAGAAAATATTAACGGATCCATATACACTGGGCATAATGGACTCTTCCGAACATCTAGACTCTCTTACTCTATCAAAATATTTGTAAACCCTTCAGAAAAAAGACTGTAAGATGATAAAACTCCTATTTCTATAATTTACTTTATTGTGATAGGAGGTTTGTCTGTGATTAACTGTAGAACTTTATATAATAAATTTGGCCACAGATGTATTTCAACTGAATGAGCGTCAGTCTAGCTTGCCTTCAATGCCAACGTGAGAACTCCCAGCCAGGAAGCAGAGTGCTGGAGCCGGTGGGCCTCCCAGTCACCTTTTCCTGGGAGTGCTAGAGTCTGAGTAGAAAACTTCTTGACACTTCAGAGAGGTTTCGGAAGTAGACCTCACAGAGTTAACATCTACACGTGGGTATTATATCGCTATTCTTTTCCTTGCAATGCTCTTAGTTTTATATAATGTAAACCTATTTCTGAAATTCTGCAAAGTATCATTAATATATGATGCTTTTAGCAACCTTCCTGACTATTTAAGGCAGAACAGTACATTCTCTTGAGGAAATGAAAGCTTCTCGGAGTGGATTTCTGACTTTCATGGACATGTGCATTGAGAATTTCAGGAGTCTTCAGGGCCCAAACACTCAGTAAAATTAACCCGAGTTGAGGGTTATGAAAGACAAGCAAATAGTGCAAATATTATAGGAAGGCATGCAAATTACATTTAGAATTTAACTCTTCTGCAAACTTTGATTTTATCAGCTTAATTCCTGGAGTACCAATTTAATGCTTAACCAGGTGTTACCTACTGAATAATCTGGGTTGTGAGCCAAAAAATTTTTCCTCTATTTTCTAGCAGAACAGTAATTAAGTCACCTCTTTAATTCTGAAAGCCGTTATGAACAGAAAAATCTTGAGAGATCACGTAAGACATTGCACTAGTTTCCGAGAGAAAAAAAAAAAGGAATGGTTAGGAGCCCATAACAGACAGAAGTGGGTTCAAATGCAGTATTTTCTACCTGTGTAACTGGGACTGGATTCAATTTAATTTGAATATATGTCTATTTTTTGTTTATTTTTAATGGGATGTATTGGGGTGACATTGGTTAATAAAATTATATAAGTTTCAGGGGTACAATTCTACAGTATATCATCTCTACATTGTACCATGTGTTCATCACCCCTAATCAAGTCTCCTTCCGCCACTATTTATGCCCCCTTTACTCCACTTCCCCTTGATGCCCAGTTCCCTCTGGTAATCGCCACACTGTTGTCTATGAGATTTTCTAATTTTTTTATTTCATTACAGTCGTAGAGCAGGGGCTGGCCCCAACTATGGCTCCTGGACCAAATCTAGTTTGCCTCTTGTTTTTGCAAATGGAGGTTTATTGGAACTCAGTTATGCTTATTTATGCACATATTATCCATGGCTGCTTCAGACTAAAAAGGCAGAATCAATGAGATGTCACAGAGACCATGGGGCCTGAAAAACCCGAAAAGGAAGTGTGTCAACCCTTATCCAAGACTGTAGTTTGTTGATCTTGGGATCCCACGGTCTGATTTTCTTGAATGAGGCAGGTCTTTGGAAATGAGAGAAAATGAAATCTTATCTGGCCGGGGAGAAACAGTGCATTGGTAGCTGTAATTTGAATCTCTGCACTTCTGTCACTTCTCCGTCAGCTTGACCAGGTCATGTCACTTCTTTTACTCTTGATGTCCTTGTATGTAACAAGAGGAAATTGGTTTGTATGATTTCTAAGTTTCCTTCCTTTCCCTTCCTCCCTCTCTCTCCCTTTTTCAACCCTCCTCTCCTTTTCTTCCCTTTTCCTGTCTTTATCTTTCTATCAATTCAAATTATTTCTTATTATAATCACTGAATATAGCCTTCTATGACCAAATTAACGTCTTCCTCTGGACTCCGTGGCATTGGAGTATGAGCATATGTTGCATTATTGTGCCTGTTTCATTTATATTATACTGCTATTTGTTCTTTATTACATTAAATGATAAGCTTCCTGAGAGTAGGAACTATATATTCTTCCTTTCTATATCTCTTGTTTTTGAATCACACACTAAGTAATTATTATATTTTTTTTGTCCTAAAAGGACCTATATAAAAATAGTTATGCATTATTAGGGAAAGTCAGTGTGATTGAGACAGGTTTACACAATAAAGACAGAAAGTGGACTGACCTTGATATTTGTCCTATGAGGAGCCGTTACGGGATACACCGATTTGGTATCCTGCCTGGGTAGGAAGGAATTGTAGGAACAGTTGTGGGAGGTAATGGATCTGTACTGGAGACCTGAAATTTATATCCCTACTCCAGACTAAAATGTACAATTTTCATTTTATGGGTAAAAGTGAAAATGCTAGAGAATAGTTCGTACGCTGTAGTGTACAAAGGGGAGCCATTGACTTATAATAGGACTATTTGTTGTTGTTGTTAATATTTATTGATTCCCTACAATGTACTTTAAATGTATTAGAAAAACACAAAAGATGCAGCCCTTTGTTTCATTCCATATGATGGGGCCAAGATGGACAGGTATCCTACCCTCTCTCCTCCCTGGTTACTTAGTTTTTAGTGATTTAACCTCTGGAAGAATGTTTGAATTAGGTGTACCATACATTACTGTTATCTCTTTCTCATTGATATTTAAAATAAATAAGATCATCTTGTTGCTATTGCAACGCCTCTGTACTCTGGTTTAGAGATTGTGATGGTTTATTAGTTCTTAGAAATGAATGCAGCTTACTAAACAAAGACTTTCATTGACATGGAAAGGTGGTAGTTATTTGAATTAGATCCAACACAAGAAGATAGACTTAGTTAATGGGAAGGTTTGAAACAATATCACGGGACTTTACGCCTCCTGGTTGGTCATCAGTATGCCCATTAATGTAGCATGGACTATGCATGACACATGGGCGCCTGCATACCCACGTGCCATATGGTTTTCATTACATTTGGGTAAAAAAAGAAGAAACACCTTACAACAGTAAGTAATTTCTGAAGAGAATTTTAACTTGTTTTGAAAATGCAGTAGAATACACAACACCATTTATCATTTTCAGGAACATCGAGCATTGGCACAATCTGTATACTTTTCTGTTTCACAAATGATAGAACATGTTTCAAGAAGAAAAGGAATTTATAATCACAGCAGTTTCTTATTCAGCAATGACCTGAAATACATACCAAAAGTAATAAAGGAAGACTGTACATTTTTACTTTCTTTTTAATTGTTTTGTTGGGTTCACACAAGGTTCTAGATATATTATATGGGAACATGGACTACATCATCCCAGATCCCCAGGAAGCTAGATGTATTTTTTGGTCCATGAAAATAACATTGCAAAACAATGTGCAGAAGATCCACCACCATACTGACCCACCCTCGTCCAATACGGATGTCGCTCAAAAGACAAGTGTGTGTGTGTGCATGCGTGTGTGTGCATGCATGTGTGCATGTTTATTGTAGCGATATTTCTTATATGCCACTAAAGTAATCTCTTCTTAGTGGAAGTTTTTCAGACTGAGTCTTTAAAACATTTCCAGAAAGACCAAAGGAAGTTTCTGTGTACAAATCTTATAAATATTAAAGAATGATAGAGCTTTTTGGTAGAAAATGTCTGGGTTAAGTGCAGTGTGTCATTTCTTTTGGTTTAGAAAATTGAGGATAGTATGGACTGAAATAAACTGACTGTTACATTTAAACACAGAATAACAAAACTTTGTCTAGAATTTAAGGATGCTAGAGGTAATTGTCTAGAATTTAGGAAAGCTAGGGTTAATTGAATTAATTGAACATTCAATTAAAAATCTCATGCCAGTTAGAAAATGTCTTAGCAATTATTCAAATAAGAATCCAAACCAGTTAATAGGATATGACGGTGGTTGAATAGGACAAAGAAAAAGTGCAGAGGAAACAACATCTTATGGCATGATGGTTACACACACAGCAACACAGTGGATTGATTTTCCATTTGACTCCTGAAGATGAGAATGGCAATTAGAATAGCAAAATAAATAAATGAATAAGTGCATCCTCTATGAATAAGAGGACAGAAGTAGATAGTGTTTTGAAATTTCAACAGTTCATGATAAAGATAGAAAGAAACTCTGCCTTTGAAATGAGATGTGAAAAAATTAATGAACTCTTCTGTTCTGAATCAGATTGATGATTTTCCATTCCTTCTAAGATCAGAGACCAAATTCTGGGCCTTGCAAGAGCAGTTCGGCAGACACACTTCCCTCACCTTCTTTTTTTTTTGTCCCTTCTCTTCTGATCTTCTCTTCCTCTTTCCAATCTCTTCAACACTCGTGGAGACGGGGAGGTTCTGGAGGAAGGAATCTTACTCTTTTACTCCCTCCAGTCACTGCCATCTAGGTGTGAACACAGGGCTCTGTACTTTCCGCCCTTTGGAGGAACCGCCTGGGCCCTGTCTGTCATGTCAGTGAAAAGCAGTTTTCCACCCTCTGTTCTTCAGCTGATGGAAGAACAAAATCATCGAGTCATAAAACTCATCTGGATTTCCAATCCATCTTTGAGAAAAAGTAAACTGTTGTTCTTGGCCGAGCCCCAGGGACCTCTGCTTAATTTCTCAGTTCATTTTCCCCTCTTAGCTGATGTATCTATATGGGTCCCTCTATAGTTCCCTTATGAAAATGTGCATTTTTAATACCACAAAAAGACGGGAAAAAATCATTTTTTGTAAATATTCTTTCAGTAGAATTGCAATCAATGTAGTCAGAACTAACAAGCAGATGGATGTATTTGAATGCCATTATCTTGTGTACAATGATATTATCTGTTTCATGAAAAATTCAGCAGTTTGGGCTGCTTTAGTGAAGGGAAGATGGAAGTAAAAAAATAGCAAGAAAAACATGATCAGACTCAGAATCCCTGAGGGGGTCCCATTGCATCATTTAGCAGGAGAATGAGCAATGCAGGAGAAGCAGTGATGGTGGAGGCGCTGTCTGTGCTCCTTATGGCATTCTTGGCTTTGGGTCCCACTCAAGCCCCACAGCTGTAGGTGGGAGCTCCTGGGCATGCTAAAGCATCACACCGTGACATTTTTATCATCCGTCTAAGAGAAGAAAATAAATTTGCTAACAGAATAGAGCTGGCAGGCTCATACTACCTTGTCACATTCCAGACATCTCCTGGTCTGGCCTGAGCCAGAGGAAACCTAAGTGTGGGCCAGAAAGTGTGTGATGGACATGAAGTAGACTTAAATAGTCTGGAGGGGAAGCATGTAGGTTTTCTGAGACTGGAATACATATTTTTTTTTTACTGGGGATTTGAGGAATGAAAACATTTGGCTGCAGGGGGTATGTGACCTCGGTTTTATTCTCTGTAGGCCAAGGATATGTTGACATAGGCAAAATGGATTTGAAAATCGTGGAGACTTTTTTTTTTTAGATAATGTACACAGTGAGGGAAAAGAATCCAAGCAGTCTCTGCAAAAAAACATTTCCAAAGGTTTTTTTATTTTATTTTATTTTTTATCACTTGATGATTGAAACACAAACTCTTTAGAGACCCTTATACAAGATGGCATCTGCCTATTTCTCCACGCTGGCTCATTTCTTTCCTGAATATATTTTTTATGCCTTAACCAATGCCATTTTTTTAACCTGGAATATTGTGTCCGCAGTATCCCAGGGACAGAATATTCCAATATCTGAGCTTTTTGAAGTTCTCTCCTTCTACAGAAACATATTTCAATATTCATTATTTTAGTGCGGGCTTCCTGGGTGACGCTCATGTTCTGAACGTACCATGCATTCTTCACAAAGCAGGCCTCGCCTGGCCTGGTATTGTGGCTCATCACGTCTTTCCTGTTCCCAGTCAGGTGCTGAGTCACTTAAGGTTCATCTTAGTGACTCTAGCATCTAACTAGCTGCTCTAAACACATTAGACAGCCAGAAAGTGTAACATATTGGTAAAACTGATTAGTAAAGTGAAATGACATAATTAATATTTTATAATTAAATTGTGTGAATGATGACATTGGATTATTGAAGAGAATGCGACATATTAATATTATAAAGTTTCATATAAATAATTTCTATTATTTTAATAAGAACAACCTTAAAATGTGCTTTCGTTTATCTCTCTAGGTTACCTTAGTAAAGAAAGATTGTTATATGAATTAAGTTTTTCCAGGAAAAATAATACATGACTAACAGCTTGATGCAGAAAACTTCAGGAAAAAAATCGAGACGCGCAGATCATATATACGTCAAACACACAAATTGAAACACATGTAACTAAAACATAGCACACGATAATGAACACCGGAGCACTTAAATTTATTATTTCTATTGTAGTGATACAAGGCGCATTGTATGAATAAGATTCTGTCTGGGGCAAACTTATTTCACTTTGCATCTCGGAGGACTGAGGGTGGATATTGGAGATGGGAGAATGGGCAGGGGAGATATTCATGACCTTTTCCAGTAGACAGATATTTCCATTATGTAGATTCCACAGTTTTAATTTTTTCCTTGACGTCTTCTAGGTATTCCTTTCTCTGTGTCTTTTTTCTTTCCTTCCCAGTCTTGAGGTTTCTCTCAGCTTTGTCCATCTCGCTCCATCCTCTTTTTTCTTCGTCTTCTATTTCTCAGCCAGTGATGACTATAAAATTTTATTGGACATAATTACTTAACAGTTTTATTAAAATAATATGTAATTTTAAAATCAGTGCTGAAATTACATTATTCTCTCTTTATCTGCAATGTTAAAATGATTGCCTTTTAATCTACATAGTTCATTATCAATGAAATTAACATCAATTTCTTTCATTATAATATTAATAGTTTGAATGAAATATATTTTAACTTTTTACTTCTAAACGATGCATCAGGAGAAGTGATGAAACAAAGGATTTTTCTTCATGATGAAAACTGTGGTCATTTCTACTAAAAAATCTCTCTGCTGCGGGGAAAAAATGAGGCTGGTAGATTTGTGTTTTACAATTTGTAATTGGATAGGAGTACTATATTTAAATCTATGTAAAAATCTAATAGAAATTATCTGAAAAGTGAAATAACAGAAAACTTTTTTTTGTTAGGATGCTGTGTATAGAATTTATGCAAAGTTCTAGTAAATAAAAAGCACTGGAAGACAAATCACTTTAATCTACGTAAGTCAATGGGTTCTTTTATAAAGACAGTATATATGTTACATTTATTCAGTATAGATAAGTAGAATATAGTAGCAGAGATATCTGAGAATAGGTACAGAAAATAAGGTATTTGATATTTCTCTTCTGATTTACTGACTTGTACACATGTTTATGACTATGTCTTTAAATTTGACTTGGTACATTGCAGAGGGCACAGGTATGCTTGTAAAATATTCTTGATTATGGGTTGGAAATCTTCAGATTTAATGAGATTTGTATTGAGGACACTGGCCAGTTGTTGCAATAATAGATGATACCTGAGTGTAAGAGCTATAAAAACATCACATTTGTTGATGGAAATTTTAAAGAAATCTGCTTTTGAAGTTAGCATGACCGGTGGCGAGTGTGAGGCTATCGTTGTTTGGGCTGAGAGGGCAGTGTCTGTGTTAGACTTTGTATTGTATCCAGGGTTCCTAACACAGGGGAGGGCTTGATTAAATGCTGTGCTTAGGAGATATGAACTTTAAAAATGAAGATGAGGCTGCTGGCCCCCACTCTGTGCAATGTGACTGGCACTCTGAAACAATGGGGAGTGTCTGTAGTCCCTGAATCAGAAACATTATGTATGTTATTTAAAACTCTCTATTCCGTATAATAAATTGAGAAGACTATATCGACACTGACTTGCCATTCATTTAGCTCTCAGAATGACAGCTTTCACTCTGAAGATTTTTAAGCACTGTTATTCTGCCTATCCCCATCTCTTTGAACAAATTAAAATTCAAGATCGAAATATTGTTATCAGTTGAGAAAGCTGCCAGCTCTTTCTTTAAGAAGAACCTATATTTTATGATAAAACCATAATTTATATTTAGAGTAAAACGTATCAACTAAACATTCCTAATTTGGTCTAATTTCACTGTTTTCCAGAGGCTTGACGAAGGTTAGAAAGGAAGTTATAGAATTAAAAAAAAATATTTAATCTAAGTTGTAAAGGAGCTTGGAACCACACCACAAGCATCATAATTAACTTTAATAATTATAAATGTAAATGCAGACAAGCCACAAGGTTTTAATGGTGTGCCACATGCTTCTGCTAATTATTTTAGAGTTTGGACACATTCAGTGCCAGCTAATTATAAACCCTGCTATGGAAATCATCTGTTTATATTAGACTTATTGATCTCTAGTGTTTAAGCAATATGAAAAGGGAAATCTACAATGCTGGACCATCTGCTTTGTATTCCTAATTGCTTTTAAGGAATCAAATATATAAATAGTCAGCTTTTTATATATTGGGCTTCAAACTCTTTCAAGAAACATATGTGCAAACCCAAGTGAATTTTAAAAAAGCCTATTTGGAATGTTACTTCCCTGGCTCCTCTTAAGGGGTCTCCTCCACCCCTTCCCCACATGATGCCTCCTCCAACTTTTTTGCAACATCTCCAGAGTAACGTCTTTTCTCCCAGATCTCACAAACTGGTCGAAGTAGCTGAGACTTCAGATGCTCACCCTTTTTAATTATACCTTGTTTTCCTTCCTGAGAACACATCCTCTTCCCCACCTCACTTCACCCTACATCTTACAGCCATGAATACTTATTGCCATTTTATGCTATGGAAAGATGGCAAGGAGTAAATGTCCAGGTGAACGGTTCCCTGTTGCAGGAGACATTCGACATCAGTACGTCTGCAGGCTGTGGAGCAGACTGGCCGGCAGAATCCGAGCAGCATCCCTGTCATCACTGACACGCCCGGCCGGCGAGCACCCTCCTGGAGGAGGGTCTAGTTCCCATGGAGGTTGGGTTTAAATGAAGAAAGAATTGACTTCAAATGAAATCGTCTGCTTCATCCATTAATTACTTAGATGGTTATTTTTTTAGAGCATTCAAATAACTGGCCAAAACAATTTACACAGTGGAAAATATTTCTTTAAAAAATCCTTATTAATCTCTTTTAGATATTTGTATTAAATCGGAGAATTATTGGTGTAAAATAGTTATCCCTATTTCTCCCATTATTCATATTAGTTACTCCTATTAAAGTAGGAGTTTCTCTTCCTGTGTTCTACTACTCTCATATTTCACCAACAGTAATTATTAGAGACTAGTAATTAATATATATGAATGCTATATGATAGTTTCCCTTGGTTTAGGGCCTGTTATTTGCCTTTGTGAGAAATACACATTTATGATTAATTTGTAATTTTATAGAAATATTGCATGACATAAGCATGAAATAATTTTTTTTAGTTTTTAAAGTACTTTTTAAAATTTTAGTCACATAAAAGTTGTGAATTTTGTATTAAGAAATCAACAGAAGAAAAGTCATCAATCTGACATTCTTTCATAATTATACATGTAAATACCAATGCAGAAGGCTTAGAGAAGACTGAAGTTTAATGCCTGACCCCAGATCGCTGACAGGAAAGGGTACAGAAAAGAGTTACTTGCCCTAGTTATAAGAATAAACAAAACAAAAGCCCAACAATTGCTTTTACTCTTATTTTGGGAAGATGTACTGGTATGTTCCATCATGTTCTAAATAAAAGAAGATTTAATCAAAAAATGTCTGCTGCCATCAGTAATGTACAGTCATATATTTTGGATAAACATTTATATGGAATATACCTATATACATACATATACAGATCCCAAGTTTTATTAAAACAACTAGTTGTGTCCAAACAGTTGTGACTTTTCTGTGGTGAGTTCTTTGTTATAAATCTGTTCCTCTGCCCCTGACAAAGGGTTTACTCATTCTTTTTCTGGTAGTTTCGAATGGAAGTACTGTTACCTGCCACTCAGACCCTGCGCTGCAGACTGCCAGAGTCTCTGAGTTTTAATCTCAGCACAGGTATGATCGGAGGACAGACTTTCTGCATAATCTAAGCTCATTTTAACTAGAGCTACAGGTTTCCTTCAGCTCTGCAGTGAAAAGAATATTTAAAGTCAGAAACAAGATTAGGACCTTTCTTAAAAGGTGTTTTGAATGGCTCACGTTGCCCTGACTGGTGTGGCTCTGTTGGACATCACTGTTGAAGAGTGAAGGGTTGCTGGTTCGATTCCCGGTCATGACACATGGCTGGGTTGCGGGGTTTGTCCCCAGTTGGGGTGCATTCAGGAAGCAACTGATCAATGTTTCTCTCACATGTTGATGTTTCTCTCCCTCTCTTTCTTCCTCCTTCCTTCTCTCTCTAAAAATAAATAAATAATAAATAAATAAAATTTTAAAAGGCTCATGTTCCCCAAACCCTTAAAGTTATAAACCAAGAGAACACAACTGGCAGCTACATTATCAAAGCCTTTTTGATAATGCTACCATTTAAATTGAATAATATTGTTTAATGGGCTTTTTAAAAACAACCATCCTTTGGATCTGACACTCCAGCATGATTATCTTTCAGGCCAGTGATAATTATAGTATTCATTTCCATCTGGAGTTCAAGGGACTCATACATGTGAATACGGAGAGAGAGTTGAGCATCTTCTGTTTATAGAGTGGACACTAATTTGATATTTGTGGTTCCAGCCATTGCATGTTTGGTTCATACAGACTACAGGAAATAGCTTCCCCCAGTCTTTCGTCCCACCAGCAAGTTGTGTTAGTTTCCTATGAGTTAGCTTCAGGATAATGCTTTTATGGAAATCAAAGATATAAAAGAAAGATTATTGTTATCCAAATTGTATTTTCTGTAAACTGAAATAATTTGAAAGATGCAGTTTGTCCATTTTTATTGTCATTTAACAGAACTCCAAATATCTTAGCATTAAACTCACGAATTTCCTAATTTCTCTCAATCTGTCCCAAAGAAGCAAACATTTTCATTACTAATAGCCTTTTAAAAAAATCTAGGACCAAAGATAGTCTTTGATTCACAGTCGGGCTTCAAAATTTGTTAAGGTATCATTGAATGGATGATTTTAACAAATATTTAAATGCCTATCAGAGTTCTTATTTAATTCAGTTCTTAAAAAGTAAAGAACTATTAGGTTGAGTCATATGAAATTGCATTTTTGTAGGGGAAAAATAATTGACTATCAGTTATTTTATGTAGTTCAACAATATTTTCTATACAATGGCCTACTCATGTATTTTTTTTGGTAAAAGAATATTTTTGGTTTTTGAAAGTGGAATTAAGCAATTCCTTTTTACCTTAACTATTGTAATAAAATTGTAATACAATAACAAAAGACAAAAGTGGTAAGACAATGTTTTTAGCTCAACAATATGACTTTCATTGATTAATTGTGTTATTTTATCAGCCATAAAGTGGAAAATTTGACATGTGCTCACACAAAGTTTCTATTTAACAATTATGGTCTAATTATTTCACAGATTCTTTATTATATACTTTGCACGTGCATTTAATTTCAAAGTCACTTTCTTTTTGGTGAGACCTTTCACAGTTCATATGGATTTCTTTCAACCAGAAAAAAATCATCTTGGGGGTTGGGCTGAGTTGGGTAGTATCCATCTGTCAACCTAAATTTTATAAGATTGCCTACTCTCCATCCCTTGGATTGTTGGCAGTCTTCATTTTGAGTTTATAGAATAAATTAACACATTAATGGTTAGATCTATAACCTTTCATAGATACCAGACATTAGAACAGAGTGATATACTATGAAGTAATCTATGGTTATGGTTTAAATTTCATGTGTCATGTTCCTCAAATTTCATAGCTGTCAATGGGTACACTGATTTATAAAAGGCATTTTCAATATGCATTTTAAATTGTATTATGTATTTTCTATCCTGCCCTAGCTTCAAGATGGACTGGTCATGTCTAGGAATTCTTAGAGATTGAGATTTGTTAGCTTTTTATCATATACCTCTCCATGAACTCATGCTTTGAAATGAGTGTGGCTACTGCTTTCTCACACATTATAGATGTTAGATAAGCATCATTTGAATATTAGTCACCTAAAAGGGGTTAAATATATTCAAAATATTCAATTTGAATTTTATTTTATGCTCATCTCATGTTTTTTCTTTATAAATTACATGTACTGATTGTTTTTTATTGTTCATTTTTATTCTACTTTGGGAATATATCCAAAGAAACCCAAAGCACTGATTCAAAAGAATATACCCACTCCTATGTTCACAGCAGTGTTATTTAGAAAGGGCAGGTTTTGGAAGCAGCACAAGTTTCCATTAGTACATGAGTGGATAAAAAAGTTGTGGTACATTTACACAGTGAAATACTACTTGGCCATAAAATGAAGGAAATTTTACCTTTTGCAACAATGTGGATGGGCCTGGAGAGTATTATGCTAAGTGAAATAAGCCAGTCAGATAAAGATAAATACCATATTATTTCACTACTTGTACATGTGGAATATAATAAACAAAATACGCAAACAAAATAGAAACAGATTCATAGATACAGAGAACAGCTGTTAGAGGGGAGGAGGTTGGGGTGCTTGGTGAAAAAGGTGAAGGGATCAAGCAAAAAAAAAAAAAAAAAACCCTCATAGACATAGACAATACCATGGCGATTTTAAGAGGAAAAAGGGGGTGGGGGAGGATAGAAAATGATAAAAGGGGGTATATGGTGATGGAAGGAGACTTGACTTGGGGTGGGAATGCACACTACAGTATACAGATGATGTATAGAATTGTATACCTGAGACCTATATAACTTTATTAACCAATGTTACCCCAATAAATTCAATAAAAATAAAAATATATAGTGAAATCACTTAAACTCTTAACGCTGATTAGCATTAATAATGTTCCTGACTTCATTTTGGGGAGTGAAAAATGTTAGGTGGAAAATGGAAACTCAGTAAATTTCCTTCAATGAGGACAGAATCTCCTTAGTGTGAGAATCCAATCAGCCCCTAGTGAGGTTGCGATGTCCTCTACACACACAAAACATAGGGTGAGATAATTGAATTTGGCCTCTGGGGTTCCAAGAATACCACAATCTGGGTGCATGGCTGCCTCAGAGAAACAGGACACAATTGCAGCCATATAATTCCTATTATCCTTGTTTTCAAGCCCTCTCCGGACTTTTGCATTAGAATCCCAGAAATAGTGTTAGTCTTTGGGTAGTGAAAACCCCCATGCCTCCTTTATTTTTTTAAAGTAGGTACAATAAAGGGATGGCTTTGTCATTTTACCTCATTTTTCTAATATTACAGTATGAGATACCAAACTAAATTTTGAGTTTCTGGCAAAGATTGTGATATAGCTAAGGTATTAACTGTGCCCCCCACCCCAGGTTAAAAGGAAGTCAGACTGAAACCTGAACTACAATGGAGCTGTTGAGTAGCTCTAATTAGGGTTCATGAGACGAAATCAAGCAATTCCTGTTAACATTTCTTTAAATGCAGATGTGTTTTCGGGGAAATAAATACGAATATTTTAGAGTTGTGAAGTGAATATTAGAAACTAAACTTTCATCTTCTTTGATTATGTGGTGGAAAGGGTTAACGTTCCCTGTGTAGATCACTCAAGTTTTATTATATAAGATGACCTTAGGAACTGTCATCTCCCTTGAATTTATACAAAGAATTCAAAGTAGAGGTTTTCTAGGTTACACTTCTTTTTTCAACCCTTTGTCCTGTCAGCTCAGTCCTTGATATCTTCATCTGCCGACATGCCCAGATGTGCTGTGAATGTTGATGTGCGCTGGCCCTCCACCCCTCCCTGCTGGTATCATTAAAACCAGGGAGGCAGCGGCTCCCTTGGCATCTTTGGCACGGCTTGGCTTTACACTGCGGACTAAATTATTGATGAAGAGCACTTCTGTCGCAGTGTGTTTTACCCACCTTTAAATGAAACAGTGCGGATTGAGCTGTCACTGCCTCCTCACTCCCTGCAACTTCTACATGACATTTATGATGTGGTTCAGATTGCACCGGAGCAATTAATTTCCAGTGGAGTCTGCACTCAGAGTGAAGATCCCTGACAATTACCAAGGGCTGGTTTCTCAATGAGCACATGACACACTCATCAATACTGTACACAAAAGGAAAACATCCAAATATATGAAAAAGGGTCTCTGGGATTTGTGATCCTTTCTTCCTCCTCGAACTGGGTTCTGGGTTCCAAGACTTTGTTTCCATATTGTGCATTTGGTTCTCCTCTGTCTTTTTCTGAAAAGATGGGTGGACTTACCTTTCCAGCACATATTTTACACATGCTGCCAACATTTTCATAAAATTTTGTTGGCTATAGTATATGTTTATTCTAGATGAAGTTTTTTTCTGCTTCTTTTTGCCAATAAAATATCCTTTGATATTTGCATTCAGTTCATCAAGTGATTCTGTGACCCTTATATATTTTTCAGTTCATCCAATGAATGAAATAAGCAGCATGTATATTCCCACATGTGTATATGTGAACTTATGTACATGTAGCTGCATATTGTTGTGTGTATATATTTGTATATATGCATATTTTTGAAGAATATACTAAATATTTCCAAGTATGTGAAATTTAATATCTAATCAATTATAAAAGATTTTTTTCCTGTTTCTTTTTAAAAGTTATAGAAATGTAATTCAGATGAACTTGGGGGAAAATCTCCATTATATAATACTTTAAAAGATATGCAGTTTTAATATTTTTGAGAATGTCAAATAACATTAACTTAGGATATGCACATCATTTTAAAAATTCTTCAAAGGATTTTAATAAATAGATATTAAAATATTTGTAATTAGGCTATCTATTCTTCTGAAGGCTTGTAATATAAATTTCTATTTCAATATTAATTTATTTAGATAATTTTTCCTCATAGGTAGAATTTTGTTTTGTCCAAACTGGTTCATATTCAGCAAGAATGTACATGGGGTAACCCCCCAAAACTGGAATTTATTTGTAAAATAATGTGCATTTAAACTTTAGTCACCTTCAAAATACTTTCCATTTGATGCAATACACCTACTGAGATGGTGTTTTCCACTGCTCAAAACAGGTTTTGCACTTGTCGATTCTGATACCTTTTAGTGCTTCTGACATTTTTTGTTTCACCTCTTCCACATCAGCAAAATGTTTCCCTTTGAGGACTTTTTTCATCTGGGAGGGTGATTACTCAGGAAGAGATTGGGTGAATGGGGAGGGTGGGGCATGGGGATCATACCGTTTTTTGGTCGAAAACTGCTGAACACTCAGTGTGGTGCGGGCAGGTGTGCTTGTAAATCGCCCATCATTAAATGGGTAAATGCGTTGAAAGAGTCTTCAAAAAAAATTCACTGAAGCTGAATGCAGCCTCTCAGAACAATTCCAGCTGGTGCACTGGTACAGATGGGTTCCTAGAACACCCGCCTAGTGGGGGAACCCTGTACTATAAGGGGCCCACCTTCCAGAAGATAATTCTGTGTTGGGGGGGGTCCCCTCCATATAGTGAGTTAATGAGGTTTTAATTTTTTGATTTAGTTCTTGTTTAAATACCAGCGCTTCAGAGCAAGTGATTAAGATCTAAGAGGCAAAGTAAAGTCTTCCATGCTGAGGTACTTCTGGAAAGCAGCTGCATCAATCTTTCTTGCAAAGGCACCATTTAGCAAGGCAGTAAGAAGTGAGGACTTCAGGTGGTAAACTTCAGAGAGGATCTAGGAGATAGCTTGTGTACTAGAAGATCATAGTTTGAGAGTATATTTAATGTGTCAGTCAGGTAACTGAGGAGTCTGGATGACTCTAAGCTTTACCACAACCAATGAAAATCCAACTGTGGGTCAAAAAGCATTTTATATGCCATTATTTACCCTCACTTGCTCCTTGTCCTTACTACATACATACACAATTCCAACATTTGTCTAGTGAAGTGGGTCAAATGGTGGAAGAATACATATTATGTGAGGTCTGTCCAGAAAAGTCCAGCCATTGTTAATATAACGAGAGTGGTTTACATGACACCAATGTAACCTGGCAGCCAAGGAGAGTGGACTGGAATGCACATGTGTGAATGCTGACGACTTCCCTGTTCTAGTCAGTGAGGGCAGTAGATGCTGTTGAGTGAGCATGTGTACTGTGTAGCCCTTGCGTTCAAAATGACTGAGCTAGTAGAACAATGGATCTGTATCAAATTGTACATTAAGCTTGAGTATTTCTCTGCGGAAACTATTCAGATGATTCAGAAGGCTGCAGCTATGGGCATCTGGTGATTGGCAGCTTCGTTACGACAATGTACCCACTCATGCATCATATCTCATGTAGTTTTTGGTGAAACATCAAATCACCCAGGTGACTCAGATCCCCCTGCAGCCCAGATTTGGTGCCCTCTGACTTCTGGCTTTTCCTAAAACTAAAGTCATTGAAAAGGAAGAGATTTCAGACCATCAGTGAGATTCAGGAACACATGACAGGGCAGCTGATGGCCATTGGGAGAACTGTGTGAGGTCCCAAGGTGCCTACTTTGAGGGGGACTGAGGTGTCATTGTCTTACGTACAATGTTTCCTGTATCTTCTTCAATAAATGTCTCTATCTTTCTTTTTTTAAGTCTTATGTATTTAACTTTATATAGTACACAAAGGTATAAGAGATGCACAGAAAACATTATTTCATTGCACAAATGTAAGGAAATTAGAATGCATAGGTTTTTAACTCTTACTTTAGTGCTTTCCTTGCGGTATTGGTCAAAGACCACTCATCAGAGATGAGGCTGGTAGGACTTTTGTTGAATTTAAAATATAATGGTATCAGTATGTGGAGTGAGTCTTGTTGTGTTTGTTTTATAAGGCTTAGTCCAATTATTTCATAATTCAATATTCAGTAATTCAATTCATTCGATATTCAATCCTTGACTGATGATGACTGGGAAAAAATCAGGGCTCTAATGATGGTTGTCATCCCCCATTACAAGGCCACCATAGAAATACTTTTCACATTACATGGCTGGGCAGACCTCGTTTTTGCCAAACTGAAATCTGATGTTTTTCAGTCCTTTGAAATCAAAATAAATAAAACATGAAGTATCTCTCCTTAGAATTCAGAATTTGATCTTATTCTTCTTTATTTTTAAGATTATGTATTGTACTAAATCAGAAATCCTTTCTGTACTTCAGGAGATGATGGTTCAACACGATAAATTTCCAGAAAGAAATCCCACCTTAAATATTACCTGCTCTTCCTCAAATAACATGTATGTTTCAGATGAAGAAACGTATAGTCTAGTTTTGGTCCAAAGGGATACATTTCTGACTCCCCCCCCCCAAATGAAGACACCTAATACTGCTTTTGGTCAAGATGCTTTGGGCACACTTGTGCATGCTGTCTTGCACATATGTTCACGAATAAGCTGACAATGGCAACACTGTATAGCGACATTTTCAGAGTGAATGTTCCCTTTTTTACCTAAGAGATATGTGAGAAGACTTTCAGACATTGGAAAAGAAAATTCGAATTATGAGCTATCTAAAGCACTTGATAACGATGATACATTTTTGGAATACTCACTTTATTTGCCATGATGCAATGGCATTTTCTCCTTGACTTCGCACAGCAACTTTTTGAGGCACCGTTACCATTCTCGTTAGCTGGCGAAGAAAGCAAGGCTTGAAGAGGTTGCATGATTTGTTCAAGGCCACAGGGGCAGTTGAGAGCGAAGTCAGGGCTGTATCCTAGATCTAACCTCTTTTTGCTTTACTATGTGAAATTCTTTGGTGAAAGTAATTTACTCTTTTACATGATTTTTAATTTCTAAAATTTTCTGCATCATTTTACTTAAGCAGAAAAAAATTGGTGAAGTCATTTCAGTCACCACTTCTATTTTTGTGTTTTCAGTTTGAATCTGGGGTCCATTCTTTGTCTTTCTCTTATGTAATACAGACAGTGGTAACCATCTGCCTACCAGCAATAGATAGATAAAAACATGATTGGTCGACCCTTGTAAAACTGCCCAGTTCATGCTTTGTTTTTGACATTCTTATGTAGAAAAGAAGAAAGCAAAAAAGGAGTAAGGTTATGTTATGCCATTAGTTATATACGTAATTTACACTAAAATCCTTCTATTTAGTATTCAGTTAATTAAAAAACTCTTTTCCTTTTACTTTACATTTGCAGTAAGTCACAGACGTATAAAGACTTCCCTTTTTCCTTTCAATTTGGTAATTCCTTCCACCCATGTTCTATCTCTTTGACTCAATTATTCTGGGCCCTTGAGTCAGATAATTGAGGTTTTCTAAAATGATATTCCTGAGGTATTCTAAAATGGAATTGGCAAAGACTTTGGGACTCCCAGTAAACGATCTTCAAACTGTTGTATTTCTTATTGGCCCATAGACATTGAGTCTTGATTGGATTGGAGCTGCAAATATGAAGAATAAGTGAATATTTACTTGTTACAGACTGAATATTTGGCTATATATTTTAAGAAATGTAATATCTGGAAAAACAAAACCCTGTCAGATAAAGCAGTATGATATAGTAGAAAGAGACGAAGTCTGAGTTTAAAGATCTGAGTTCGTATCAGATATGGTCTACTTGCTCGCTCCGTAATCTCAAGCAAATCAGTTGACATCTGAAATATTTCACCATTGCAAAATGAAGAAGTTTTTACCCGACTTTGCCACTTCTAAGATTATTAGAGTTTCAGTAGCCAGGATATGGAAACAACCTACATATCTATCGATAGATGGATTAGTAAAGAAATTGGTGTGTTCATGTGTGTGGGTATACATACACAATGGAATATTACTTAACTATAAAAAGAATGAAATATTGCCACTTGCTGCAACATCAATGGACATTGAGGGCTTGATGCTAAGTGAACTAATTCAGACAAAGACAAATACAAATATGTCATCTCTTATATGTGGAATCTAAAAAACAAAACACCACCAAGCTCATATGTACAGAGAATAGATTGGTGGTTGCCAGAGGTAGGGTTGAAGTGGTAGAAATGGGTGGAGAGAGTCTAAAGAAAAAAAGTGAACAGTTTATGTTACAGGAATTGAATCGGAGTCTAAACTTCTGGAATTCAGAGAAACTTTCATGAGAAATTTCCAGTAGTTATTACCCATATCAGTGGTTATATATAATTAGAGGAAAGATAGTAATAAAAATATGAGACAAGATGTTGGATAGTCTTAGTTCTAGTATATCTAGTGCTTCCATTGTATGTTTCATCATTTTGAAATGATTAAACCTCAGCTATCTTTAATTCCCCGAGGGGGAAAATAATGTTTATATGTGTATGGAAAACAGTTTTGATGGTACAGTGTTAGATAAATATCTAGGCATTGTTACTAGAACTCCTCATACGTGTTATACAAACATATTCATTTGTAATACGAAGCTCAAAGAAGGAAGAAGGTGTACCACTTAGGGCTGTGTTTAGCATCATAGCAGAAAATTCGAATCACTCTGATTCAAACTAGCTAGAATGTATATAAAACAGGAGCAGAGGTTGCTGTCTAGGGAGATACAGTGTCTCAGTTTTGTCTCCGCAGACACAACGTCCTTCTGTATTTCTGCTTGGCCATCTCTAGCTCATAGCTTCAACCCTCGGTGTCACTTTATAGCCTCAAATTGACTCTTAGTGGCCTAGTCATTACATCCGCATTTCAGGCAGGGAGCAGGAAGAAAGGGAAAGTGACAAAAGGGTGGAAAAGAATGTCTAGTGGAAGGTCAGAAAGAGTTAGTCCTTTGTAAAGAGCTTTTCCAATGTGCCACCCCATGATTGCTTCCTGTATATAATTCGTTGTGAGGCTGGGGGGTAGATTCCTGGGCTCTCTTGCTGAATGAGAAGGAGATAGAGACGTTGTGTAGAGGACCAGTGACTTATGCCGTGTGACTGTATGTGATTTGTATTATCTCCATTGTGGACTATGAGGGTTATAGTTCATGGTCTGTACTTATTTGACATAGTGATGGTGACTTAAAAATTCTGTGTATAATTTTAGCCTATTGAATCACTTTACCTTAAAAGTTTCCAACCTGGATGTTTTTTTCAGTTGTAATCAGTTATCATTTGTAATTTTACTAAGGATGCTTTGTCTAGAAAAATTGCATTTATGTTTTCATGTTACCTTGGCTGCATTACAATCATGTTTGAGTTAGGATAGCAAATATGATTATGAAATAAGAATTGCCCCTTCTTCAGTTTTCAAAAAAAGAATGCAGATTTTTAACAACCAATTTTAGCATGGGATATTTGAATAGCTGGGATAGTTCTAGTTTCATCCAGCTTTGAGTAGGCCTAGGGTTGCTATTAACTTGATCTGAACTTATTTTCTTAAAAGCGATATCAGAAATCTTTAGAAACTCCACTAAATAAAATGAGTCAATACAAGTAAATGAGTTAATGTGCCTAAAACATTTAGAACAGTGCTTAGCATAAAAATAACTTCTCCCTAACAATAGGTTTAAAATAGCATTCATTAATAAATATGGTGATGCTTTTTAAGGAGAGAGTATTAAAAAAAGATGGAGGGAAGTACTTTTCCTTCCAAGCTTTGTAGTACAGAAAAATATTGATCAATCTGCACTTTATTTGAGAATGAAGTTTCTAAAAGGAACATTCAATAATTTCCCTCTATCTCATTCTCCAAATTTAAGAAAATATCAATATACGTACTACATAGAGATATAATTATATAACACATAGAGTATTATTCTCCTTGTAGCATGCATCATGGTTATTGACCCGTTTTTTGCTTGCCCAATATATGAAACCCCAACCTGTTGAATAAATGGGTTGAACTATTCCTTTGTGTGAGTATTCACAGGCCAAACCATACTTCTCACTCCAGACACTGTAAGGTCCAGTGTCTCCCCATTCTCAGCGAGTGAAGGTGTGGACACATGTCTGAAGTGCCATGTATGGGATGCTCCAGCCTAGGACTTTGAATCTGGGTGATGATACAGAGTTGTGGGCCTGTTGGGGGACTTCCAATGATGTTAGAATAGAGTGAAGTCAACTCCCGACTACCCGTGTGGTGTGACGTGGTGGTGTTCTCTGCTGCCTACCTGCTCGTCTCCTGTGGCTCCTACATACTTTTCCAGATAATTCTGCAGTCTGCCTATCAGTTCCATGAGTTCCCATATACCTAATAAATTCATTTTCTGTTTATATTATCCACGGCTGACTTCTGTTCCTTGCAACTGAGAATCTTGATTAGCTCAACATGCACCAAACAATTGAGAAAAAGAAATACTAAAAATATGTGAAACATGAGAAATGAGAGCTATTTTTTGAGTGGACATAATTCAGTGAAATGTGGAAATATTAGAATAACACTGCATTTGATTTTTTTATCTTTTTCTGATCACATTTTTAGAAAATGTGAATGGCACCCATAGTTTGGAAGTCCTTTCCCACTGAATTACTTTGCACATTCAAACTGTCATTTTCTCTGCTGTATTCAATCAAACTCAAAGGAACCATACCTATTTGTTTTGTAAGTTTTTATAGTGGGAAAAGTACCAAATAAACATTTCCTCTCAATTCTACTGGTAATGTGGTGAATATTTGTAATTCAGTTGTCTGTTTTCTCATGGGAAAGAGAAATGAGCTTTGGATCTAAATGTTGAACCTTCTTTTAATGACAGATTTTTGTGGTCAGAAAGAAGGCAAGTGTTTCCTTTGTCATCCTGGCTGATTTTTTCACTTCTGCTGGCTTTCCACAGGACAGCTGGGAGAGATTGCTGTAGAACTAATTGATGGCTGACAGAGTGGACCAAATAACCCGAAAGATTCAGAGAGTAGTTTATTTGCTCTTAGAAAACATAATCCAAGTCTAGAAACAAGTATTGGGTTGGCCAAAAAGTCTGTTTAGGTTTTTTTTCCCTGTAAGATAAAAGACATATTTTTCATTTTTACCAATAACTTTATTGATTTGGATATTTTGAGTATGTTGGCTATCTTCCACATGGTAGAACATTGATTATTCTCAATGTCTCGATTTGATCACTATCAGTGTCAACTGGTCTATCCGACCATGGAGCATCGTCCAGCCAGAAATCTCTAGCATGAAGTTTTGCAAACCACTTTGGAAATGTTTGGTCAGTCACAGCACCTTGTCCATGCACGGCACAAATTTTTTTTATTTTTGCATATCAGTTATGTTTTTACTTTTCTTATAATAATAAAGCATAATATGCCAAAAATCTTGTGTATATTTTTCCATCTTAAGTATTAAAATGGCTACACAAAAATTCACCAATTTCGATAAGATTTTTTTAAATGCACACTGATATGACAGCTATTATAATATAATCTAACAAAAATTGTTTCAAATGAAATTAAAGACAACTAAACACTATTAGAGCCATCATATAGAAAAAAACAAAAGAACTTTTGGCCAACCCAGTAGATAACATTTTTATACTAACAAATACATAAAGAATTTTTCTTGCTTATTTGAGCCAAATTAGCCGACTTAAGACAGTTAGTGTTAAACTCCCTTCCAGAGTATACCTTAGTTACCTTGATGTGTAGGTAGGTAGATGCAAAGAGCCATGTGTGAAACATTCTCTGTGAGGGAAGCACTGTGCTCTCCTAGACCTCTTCCGTCTCTGTGTATGCAATCACATGGGTCATGTGTGATATATGCATAGCCACAGTATGGAAGATTTATGACTTAGTGAATACGTAGATATAGTAGTGTTCTTGACCAACCTGGCAAGCTGTCCTTGAGTATAAGGTTTCACACTAAAAAAAAAATACTTGAAAGGGAGAAAGAGACAAACAATTACATGCATGCTGTCTCTGAACAATAGGGTAGCATTCTCCGAATTCACAAACATAATGACTGTTCATCTTATTCTCTTGGGATAGTGAAGTGGGAATTTACATAGTTTGCTTTGGAGGGGCTTTCAAAGCCATTTACTGCTATTATTCATATACCATTGGATTAAGAGGCATAGGTCTCCAATATCAATAAGAGCTTATGTAGTGGATTTGCTGATTTAAGAAAAAAAAGAATATATAGTAAAAAAATGAAGAACTTAAGATTTCATTTGAGATGAGTCTTTGTAAGTCAAGATACAGAATGATTGTACAGAACAGCCATCTTTACCAGGGAGATAAATAGTATATCTCACACCAATTGGCCGACAGGCACTTGTATAATTTCAAGCTCCTTCGTGGCTTTAAGCTGTTCTCAGCTCTCCTTGATTAGAGACAAGTTAAAGATGTTTAGCACTTCTCATAAGGCTCTTCGTCCTGAAGAGTTAATAGTTGATGGCTAAAGTAATCATTTTTTGAGAAATAAATAGTGCAAAATGTTCTGGCAAAGTGTCTTTTTTTTTTTCTTTATATAATCTGACCATACTTTTCCTTCAGTACCTACTGTGTTGTAGTTTTGTTTTCCAGCACTGGCATTCTGCTAGTTGTGATTATGATAACCACTAATGATATTTTTTCCTCTCTTGCTTCTCATGATCTTTTTTTAAAAATTAATCTTTATTGTATTTTCTTACCTTACCTTTTAGTCCCCTTATGCCCTGCGCCCCTGGCAATCACCATACTGCTGTCCACATCCATGAGTTTATTTCACTTAGCATAATGTTCTCCAGATCCGCCCATACTGTTGCAAAGGGTAAAATTTTCTTCTTTTTAATGGCCGTGTAGTATTCCATTGTGTAAATGCCCCATAGTTGTTTTATCCACTCATCTATTGATGGACACATATTCACCAATATATCTGATAAGGGTTAATATCCAAAATCTACAAAGTACTTACAAAACTCAACACCAAAAAAACCCAACCCCCAAAACAAACAAAAACAAAAAAAACAACCCAATTGAAAAATGGGCAAAAGACCTGAATAGACATTTCTTTGAAGAGGACATACAGATGGCCAATAGACATATGAAAAGATGCTCAGCATCACTCGTCATCAGAGAGATGCAAATTAAAACCACAATGAGATATCACCTCACACCTGTCAGAATGGCCATCGTCAATAAATCAACAAACAACAAGTGCTGTTGAGGACGTGGAGAAAGGGGAACCTGCACTGTTGGTTGCAATGCAGATTGGTGCAGCCACTGTGGAAAGCAGAATACAAAAATTATACCTAAAAAATTGAAAATG
This sequence comes from Micronycteris hirsuta, assembly GCA_004026765.1. Taxonomy (NCBI): domain Eukaryota; kingdom Metazoa; phylum Chordata; class Mammalia; order Chiroptera; family Phyllostomidae; genus Micronycteris; species Micronycteris hirsuta. The sequence continues at coordinate 1,217 of PVJI01012324.1, read as the reverse complement.
GATCTGCCTTCTGACCCAGCAATCTCTCTTCTGGGAATATATGTGAAGAAACTCAAAACACCAATTGGAAAGAACATAAGCATGTCTATTTTCATTGCAGCATTGTTTATAATCACCTAGGTATAGAAGCAGCCTCATGACCTTTTGATAGAGCTCACCTTCCAAATAGTTCTGGTGATTTTACCCTTTGTAGATTTTTAAAACCTTGTAGTTTTTCCCTCCTATTTAGGTCATCATCTAACTTTGGGGCCCAGAGAGTGAATTTTCTGAAGTATGCATGTACTGTTAAACTTCTCTCTGCTACCTTTAAATTGCTTTTCTTGGAGTTTGTCCATTTTCCAAATTCTAAGAATTCTTGGCAGCACAGACAACAAAACTAGAAACCTTTGCAGCCATACCTGGCTCTCCCTCATCACCGTCACATCCAGTCACTTGCTTTATCCTTTTGATTTTTACCTTCCAGTGTCTCACACATCCTACGGATGCTTTCCATTCAGACAGTGTTTCTATTTATGTTCCCTTACTTACCTAGAGTGCTGCGAGAGGATCCTAACTGAATTCTATGTGTCTTTTCCTACTGACTCCAAAGCACATTACCACTAGCTTGAGCTTCTTAAAACATAGGTCTACATCTATTAACTTATTGATTAAAGCACCATTTATTGTATCCCCAGATGTTCCAGCATCTCTCCAACTCTTCCCCTCTGCCCCACCCTTGAGCCTACCTGGGATATGTGATTTTCTCGGAACATTCTCTATCGTCTTCCACCCCTGTCTTTATCCATGTTATTGCCTCACTCCAGAGTGTTCTTTCTCTTCATTGTCCCTCTTAAAAGTCATATACAGCTGCCAGCCCCAATATAAATTGCAACCTCTTTCATGAAGACTTTCTGATGACCATGCCTGGAGGCCATCTTTACCTCCTTCTTCGAACCCCCACAGATCTGTGACGTACTGTCCTGTGGCAGCTACTGTGTCTCAGAGCCATGCGAGTGCTTTTCACCATCCTTTCTCTACCTGTGGCGGATTCCGGCCCGCAGAATCCGCCGTGGGGTGGACTTGGGCCTGAAGCATCAATGATTCACACACAAAGACACATTATGAGATGAAGCCAGGGTCACGGGCATTTTCTCCCATTATCATAGGGAAAAAAGCCACGAACATGGCGGCACCGTGCTTTTATTAGGAGCTAGGGCATATTTACATAGGATTGAATA
>PVJI01012323.1:0-52128 GCA_004026765.1 Micronycteris hirsuta | reverse complement strand
ATCTGTAAACGGCCCAACATATGGATCATAGGGCTGCCAGAAGGAGAAGAAGAAATCCAAGGAATTGAAAACTTATTTGAACACATAATGATGGAGAATTTCCCGAAGCTGGTGAAGGAAATAGACTTTCGGGAAGTCCAGGAAGCTCAGAGAGTCCCAAAGAAGTTGGACCCAAAGAGGAACACACCAAGACACATCAGAATTACATTACCCAAGATCAAAAATAAGGAGAGAATCTTAGAAGTAGCAAGAGAAAAGGGGACAGTTACCTACAAAGGAATTCCCATAAGACTGTCAGCTGATTTCTCAAAAGAGACCTTACAGGCAAGAAGGGGCTGGACAGAAGTATTCCAAGTCATGAAAGGCAAGGACCTACATCCAAGAATACTCTATCCAGCAAAGTTTTCATTTAGAATGGAAGGGCAGATACAGTGCTTCGCAGATAAGGTCAAGTTCAAGAAGTTCATCACCACCCAGCCTTTATTGTATGAAATGTTAAAGGGAGTTATATAAGGTATGGAGGAATATCAACAGGAAAGTGGTAGGGGGAGAGGGTGGGAATGGGGCACAGGATAAGTAGCATAAATGGTAGGTAGACAACAGACAGGGGGAGGTTAAGAATAGTATAGGAAGTGCAGAAGCAGAAGGACTTATGTGTATGACCTATGGACAAAACTAAAGGGTGGGGAAAGTGGGGGGTAAGGGGGTGGGGGGCAAGAAGCGGGGAAGAGTGGGACAACTGTAACAGTGTAATCAATAAAATATAGTTAAAAAAATAAAGACATGATGTAGATGGTGAGGGAGAGATAGGAATCACGCTGGCTCTCAGGTTTCTGGAGGTGTTCATGGAGAAATTTTAGTCAACTGAGTATTTTCCTTGCTGCCATATTCACGGTAAAGCCCTCATGTACATGTAACTTGAGATAATCAGATGCATGTTCCAGGTTTATTGACATATCATTTCTTATTCTAGGGGTAGCAACCTGGTGGAATTTTTAAGAGGAATGTACCCCTCTCATCTTCATATTGAGATTGTATTAGAGCAAATAAAGATGCATTTATATATCTGAATGTTGAGGGGGAAAAAAGCTGAGTTGTTAACAGTTTTCTGTGGAAAAGCATGCAGGTGATTTGTGGTAGTTACTGCATGGGGAGAAGAAAGATACCCCCATCCTAAGACAGAGGACAAATCTAATTCTTCCAACTCATGTAGACTCTTTAAAAAATAAATAACGATGTTAACACTTGGAGGAAAAACAATTAAGTGGAAAGTCCTCCCGCCTAATTGTTCACTGTTTAGACAACCCATTTCTTTCCTCTCTGCAATAAATACTGGTACAAAAGATAAATATAGCTAATAATCAAACAGCTAATATGAGTACATGCTTTATAGTTTACATATGGCTTTTATATCTAGTATTTTACTATGGTCCTTTTAATTGGGTGATTATGCCCATTTGAAAGCTAAGAAAATCAGGCACTATCCTTAGTGCATTTATGTGTGAATTCATTTAATCCTCACAACAGCCTAATATTCTAAGGGTTTAGGGTAAACACCGGAAGCATCACTTAGTAAGGTGCAACTCCGGGCAACAGATGTGTAGTCTGATTTTGGAGCATTCTGAAAAGGGCCTCATTTGGGCCCATGTTGAGTTGGCACACTCTATGCCAATGAAATGACCCTGCTCCAGTGAAGGGTGCTAGCCTTTGTTGCTTTATCTTCATCTGAGGAAAGCATGAGTCTCATCTTGTACCTACAGAAAGACTGGGGTTTTTCCATCCGTTGTTGTGAAAGCCAGCTCCCCAGTTTCAAAAGACCTCAGCAGCTCATGGGAAGTTGTAACCAACCCCCACCCCTCCCAACACCTCCATCCCTAAAACCCCCTATTCCCTACCTCCACCACACCTCTGCCTCCCCTACCCATCCCCAACCCCATCCCTCTAGGAAGAGGAAGGCACCAATCTCATGAGATTTTGATATTTGGAACAACTGCCTTCTCCCAGCTGAGGTGAAGCCATTTGCTCCAGTTTGAGCCAGATTACATGGCCGCTCTGGGATAATCGCTCAAGGCCATTTTGGAGCAACCCTGTGAATCACCACGCATATCCCCATTCTTTAGACACAAATATTATCCCCATATACAGATGAAGAAACTTAGGCACAGAAAGATGAGATAGTTTGCTCCGTTGGCTTCAGAGGATAAGGGCAGTCTCAGGACTTCAATGTGCGCCTTCCTACCTTGCTGGGAGAGTGCAGCAGGAAGCAGCGACCTGCCCGTGATGAATGCCAAGACTGGGTCCAATGAGTCCTAGTGACCAGGGTAACACCCTGCAGGCATCCAGTCCTACAGGGAGAGACCTGGGGTGTGCGGACCTGATCTGAAGTCAAAGTCTGCAGCCCCTCACCAAAGTAGAAACCAATCAGATAGGAACTGAGTAAGATGCAAACCAGCATGGTGTCCCAAAGTTTACGTGTAGATTTGTACAACTATACCCCCTTAGAATCTTAAGCATTTTCCCCCATTTTTTGCTGATGTCCTTGAGCTAATACACAGATCAGTTGCATGACCTGGAGCCAGATTCTAAGAAAAGGTATCCTGAGCTATGTGACCTTATGACTGATTAGGGAAAAACCTAGAATAGGAATAGTCACATGTTGAGACCTCCTCAATTACCATTTTCTACCTCAAGTGAAGCCTCAATAACATTATAGAACTTATGTAGAATTTGCCAAGAAGTGGCTATGAGACTTAAATTCTGCATAGTTCTAGCTAGTTGTGTCCCTGGTCAAGCAACTTCAAATCTCCAGGCTTTAGTTTTTCATCATTAAATGGGGATGTTGGATTGGCTGATGAACCGTGGTGAGCTATGACTCTTTGCTACAAAACAAACAAACAAGTAGCATCTTACTCATTTCTGGAACGATATTCCAACATACAAATGTCAATTGTCAAGATGCAAAGAGGTCCTTCAGACATTTGGTTCCACTCGGATAGTCTTTCGTAGTACACACATTCAGTGAATTCATTAGCAGACACGGTGATCAGCAAAAGCCTCAATGTTAGCTATGAATTACGGAATTTATTTCCCACAGGCAAAGCTTTCATGAAAAGTTATCTTAATCAAGAAGGAAAATAGTTCATCAAATTAAATATTGTCAAGTTGCAGCCTCATGGGATACAGAAATATGTTCACTCAATTTTTATTCAGGATAATAAGTAAATAGTCAGCACGTTCCTCCTCATGTGAGTGAGTATGCCTTCTTAGCGACAAAAGTGGTCAAACCTTCATTTAATCAGCCCTTTCCTTCCCAGATCTCTCTCTGAATCTAAGTGTGTCCACATTTCAAATGGCACCATCAGACTCAAGAAGGTTTTCAAGGAGAGAGACCTCTCAGAGAAGCCACTTGATTTGGGAGGCTGTTCTCAGATTAAATCATTCCCTGACTGGCTCTTGGATGTCTGGATAAGCAGACAGACTGGTTCTCTTATTTACTAACTTTTTTTTTCCTTAAGAAAGCCACATGCCATTAGAAGTCTTTCAAAGTTAATAAAACTATCTCAAAAAGAGTTCAGAAGAATATTCTCAGAAATTCATTAACTGCCAATCCTTTGATATACATAGTAGATTAAATTGATAGCAATAATTGAATTTTAACTAGGAAAATTCCTAATGATAGATTTCATAGTCTCTTTTAAATGTCATATATATATGCATTCATTCAGTTCTTCAACAAACATTTTTGTGTGCTAAATATATGCCATACTCCACATGAAGCAAAGAATAAATTCATGAAAATATACCTACAGCCTCCCGAATTTACTCTCAGGACAAAATGTGGTTCCTAAGAAAATGTTTATAGAGTTTGCTATTCACAAAACATCTTATGCCATCCAGGTATTCTTCATCTGCTTTCCAAAGACTAGGACCTGGAAAATAATATCCAAATTTGATATCAATCTCATGAACTGAGCAAATACATTCCCATCCAGAAAAACAGGATCTGGCTTCCGAGGGTCTGTGTGACTTGGAAGATTTTAAGTTGATTAGCAGGAACTGTGTTATTTTGAGGCTGAAACCATTTCTGTTTCAAATAGCATTAAGTTGTACCCCAGGAATGATGAAAATGCCAAAAGTAATTTCCAGCATTCCAGAAGATTAAGAAATTGAAAACCAAATATTCTGGGTGAAAGAAAGTATATAATAAGTGTTCATCCAAAATTTATATAAGAATATTATTGTCTGCATGTGCCAACCCAACACATCTGGGTTTCACACCCATTCTTTCTTGTTCTATGTAATCAAATGGCGCATATTTTTTCCAAAGCAAAATACCCAAGAAGCTGTTTTCTTATGAGCCTCTTTATTACAGGTATACATTCTTTTGTCCATCTTTCAGTATGCTCAGAAACCTATAATGGGTAAGAATCCCAGTGGCCATCAGCTTTCTGCTATCCTATATTTTGGACAAAAGGAGGTTCAGAGGGGTCGAGACTTGCCCAAAGTCACCAAGTTGGTGGCAAGGAAGCGAACAGGTTAGCCCTATACCTTTAGAAGCCTGACTCCCCACTCAGAGCCGTTTCTATGGCATCATACAGTCATGCGCAACATGGAGCGGTTGAGGCTAGAGCCTTGAAAGAAGGATGGAGTCAGTCTCTTCTCTCGAGGAGCAGTAGAGATTGTTGCAGAAGACAGTGTGTTCATAACTTTCCTTTCAACCTTTCCCTTTGCTTCCTTCCTTTGTTCTCTACCCAAAAAGCAGTGATGCTGTGATGCATGTTCTACAGTTCTCCTTATGATCTGTCTTCCAAATCAGCCTCTCTCCAGCATTCATAAGAAAACAACATGCAGGACAGCATCCTGGAGTCACTGTGTGTGGGCTTCCCCGAGCCCTGCCTCTTCCTTTGGAACTTCTTCACTGTCTTTTGCACTGAGTTGTAAAAAATGGATCTTTAATTACCACCATCCCTTTTATGATTTCAAAGGAATAGCTTAGCAACTCCTCTTAGAAATGCAAACAGTTCCCTGACTTGCTCATTTATCTCAAGTCACATGTAGAACGTTCCCTGGCAGCTGCTCAGGGGAACAAAGGTGAAGCCTCCAATTAAAAATGACTTATATGCACTCCTCCAGCCAACAGTCACCCTGCCTTGTTAACCTTCTTTGCCCTGCTTTAAGAGGTAGGAACCTGTGTCCTCAAAATTCGTTTATTACTGTTAAGGGTAATTATCTCAATTTTTGATGATGCCTCCAGCTATTTGAAGAGTGATGATGTGCCAGTAAGATGGTTCTCTCCACTCGGGAAGAAAATATGAGGGAGCATATGACACAAATTGTGTCTCAGGTCATAAACACAGAAAATTAATAAGCCTCTTTAAAGTACAAGATGCAAAATTAAACTTCCCAATGGGCCATACTTTTTATATCTTGACTGTGTTCTTTAAATCTAAATGACAAAAAAGAAAGAAAGGAAGAAATCTAAATGACAGTAGGGACACTGGGTAAAGAACTATGAAGGCAAATTTTATGATACCAAGATATCAACCTGTATTAGAAGAGATCATTACACTACCCTGGGTAAATGGGTAGCCTCAGATAAAATTCCATCCTGTCTCTTTCTCTCTGTGTCTCTATTTCTACTGTCTTTCCTAGCTAAACTTATTTTTTAAATGTCACTGTCCCCACTCACTCACTTCTGACTGGACACACTGCCCTTTGGCTTTGGTCTACAACATTTCATTCAAATGTCTCTCTCCAGGATCTGTAAGATCACCCTTGTGGCTAAGTCCCATAGACAATTTTCAGTCCTTCTCTTATACAACGCAGGCATCATTTCGGAATTCCCTTGTCATTGATCCCTAGGGGAAATTGCCTCAATCTCTCCTAATGCCATGGCCTGTGGAAGCCCAAAGGCCTTTGGAAGTCAAAATCTATGAAAAGCCTGTTACATGCAAGACACATGTAATAATCATGTAATTCCAACAAAGATCCCATCAATTAGGAAGTACTGTTGTCCTTATTTTTTGCAGAGAAGGAGACGGAGGCTCAAAGTGGTTCCACGGCTGGTAAGTGGGAGGCCCAGACTTAAACCCTGACAGCCCGGCCCCGCCTTCACCTGCCTCTGCCACCGAGGTCTCCAGGCCTCTTCCCTAGCCTCAGCTTCCATTCTCTCACCTGCTCCGGTTTCTACCACTCCTCCAATGTGAAATTTTGCCCCTCTTCCGGTTTCCATAAAATAATAACCACTTCAATCATGCACACATTTATTAAATTTTATGGAATTTTTGTGAGATTCATGAAAATACCCCATCACACGAGATCTGGGGCTTCTGTTAGCTCCCTGGCTCCTTCCCTTCCATCTCCCTTCCTCACCATCCCCTTCCAGAATTACTCCAAGACTTCCAAACTCTCCTATCCTGAAGACCAACTTTTCCTTCTTTTAAAAGCTTGACAGGAGTAGTTTCATTATCAAGGGTTTATCATCTCTCTCTGTAATAAGTATTCTGGCACCACCTATTAGATAAGTAACAACACTAACTTCTAAGAGTTCCCTAATTCCTAACAGTTCTTTGACCTAAGTACCATTTTTGATTCTTTACCACTCTGTCCTTGACACATGCTCTAGTCTGAGGTGCCATACTCTTCTGATTTTTTTCAACCCTTCTGATTAATCCTTTCTACACTCCTTTTAGGGCCATTTCTCCTCCACTCATCCCCTAAATACTGGTGTTTTATAGGATTCTGCCCCAAGCCTTCTTTTTCCTTACCTACCACATATTTCATCTACAATCATGGTTCAATTATATCCATATATCCCACATTTGTATCTCGAGAACAACACTTACTTTCCTGACATAGAAGACCATAAACCCCATGGCCTAGTCCATATTTCCCCTCCAATGTGCCTAACACCTGATATCTAAATTCTCCAACCCTGATTTCCTCTTCTTCCAAAGCCTCCTCTTCCAGTGTGTGATATTCTCCCTCAACGCCACCATCAGCAGTGCCCAAGCCAGGAACCTCTAAATCTAATCTGACTCCTCCTTACACTCTCCGTTCTCTGACAACCCTTGGTCAGTCTCCAGAGCTTCCTGATTCTAACTCTCACAAAGCTCTCTAATCCACTCAGTCGTCTCTAGTTCCACCACCACTACTTAGAAAGGCCACCATCATGTCACTCTAACTGGTCCCCTTGTTTTGCCCAATTTAATTCTGAGAGACACTTAGGAGGGAATTAAGATCTGGAATTGCCCCAGTGACCCTGTCCATTGCCTTGATGACAAATTTCTGTGTCCTCTGACTCTGCATAACCTCCATAGCCTCAAGTCTCCCCGGGGCTCCTGCTTCTGTCCCTTCGTGCACTCTGTGTGCCCACCAGAGGGAACAGCTTCCAGTTCTTCAAACAGGCCGCACCTGCTCTCAGCCACAGTTTTCTGACATGCTGTTTCCTCACTGAAAACACTCTCCTCTTTCATCTTAGTCCAACTTCTTTCAGAAAGTCATTTAAATGTTACTTTCCCAGGAAACCTTCTCTGACATCCCTGGATTGCATTTTGTGCCCCTATTACATGAATTTTAGTTGCAGGTGAGAAAAGCCCCTTTCGAAGTGATTTTTTTTTAAAGAGAATTTATTGGCCCACATAACTGGAAAGTCCATAGCCCTATCTTCAAGCCTGGTCAAATTCAAGTATTTAAATGGTCTCATCAAAAATGCATCTTCTCCCTGGTCAGCTCACTTGGTTAGAACATTGTCCCAATATGCTAAGGTTGCAGGTTCGATCTCCACTCAGGGCACATATGAAGAGCAAAGAATGCATAAATATGTGGAAAAACATTGATCTCTCTCTCTCTCTTCAAACCAATAAATAAAAAAATTAAAACTTGAGGAAAAAATGTCTTCCTTCACCACATAATTCCTTTTCCTCTGTGTTCAGCTTCATTTTTATGGAATTTCTCTACTTCTGATGACAAGGTGGCCATCAGTAGCACCAAAATTAAACCAATTTAATAACTGCAGATAAGAATACCCTTTCCTGTCATTCCATCTAGAATCCCAGGAATTTCTCTACTCATCAGATCAAGATCGCATGTCCTGTCCTAAAGCTAAGGTGGACCACAGGTTGGCAGTAGAAGAGACTGGATTCTCCAAGAAAAATCAGGGTGCATTTCCAGGAGAGAGGGGATGAGGTTAGAGCTAAGGAGACCAAAAATGGATGGATGGATGGATGGATGGATGGATGGATGGATGGATGGATGGACAGATGGATAGATAAGTAGACAGGACAGGACAGGACACGATAGGATAGGATAGAAATACATGATAGATAGGTAGATAGAGGGAGAAAGAAAAGGAAATCTTTATTTCTTTAAATTATCCTTTATTAAGGGCAAACCTAAATTACCCTTAGGTTTGTTGTATGTAAGGATACGGGTTTTTTGTTTCCTTGTTGCCTTCAAAGAATACCACTGAGAAACACACAGCATATACAGGAAAAAGGCAAAAAAACAAAGGGGGGGGCGGGGAATAGTGCCAGACTACATTCCTTTGCAAGGGCAGTCTGTCTTCACTCTGTACCCACTCCAGCTTATGAGCTTCACAAGCACTTGTTAAATAAATAAATGAGTGTGTTAACTTAGGGGTGCGCCACCCTTCCAGAGTGGAATCCTGGACATCCAACCTCTGTTTTCAGTCTCAGGATAGCCCACCTGCTTTCTCTTGAGAGAAAGACACAGCAACAGGAGGCATTCGTTTATTAACAGGTAGCAGCAAATAGAGGCAGAGGGTCCTGGCCCATTAATGCCAACGGAAATGACTCAGGATTCTAAAGAAGTTATATATGTGGATTTCTTAATATTTAAGTAGCAATTTGGAAAGAAAATTTTTTTAAATTTGTGTTTAGAAGATAGGAAGGATGTGAAACTAAAATTTCTGTTAGAGAAGCATTTTCTAAGTAGTTTGGGGATTTTTATTTGTTTTTGTTATGGTTTCTAAAGTATATAAACTTAAGATAAGTGGCTTATACTATTGCATTTCCAAGCTGTTCATAGCTCAACTTCTAAATATGATAAATAAATCCTAGAACAATTATGAAGGTGTTACAAAAATGATGATTTTAAAATCTCAAGGAGGCCCCAGCTGAGTAGCTCAGTTGGTTATGGGGTCATCCCGATATGACAAGGTTGTAGGTCCAATCCCATCAGAGCACATATACAAGAATCAACCAATGAGTGCATAAATAAGTGGAATAACACATCACTGTTTCTGTCTCTGTCTCTCTCTGTCTCTCTTCCTCTCTCTCTATAAATAAAAATAAAATTTTAATCTCTAGGAAAAACAGAATCATAAAAAGTTAAAAATGGTCTTTGCCCCCTGATTCAGATATAATTTCCCGTTGAACTTTTTTGTTTCTTTTTGCTTTCTTTTATTGTTTATTTTTTTGGTTGGACTAACTGAAAAATGGTTTTTGCAAATTCTGCTCATGTGCACACTCAGCATCTCACACGTGTATCAGAGTGACACAGTCCACTTGTGGAGAAGGGAACTGGCCTTTCATAAAGTACAAGGTTCTACTGTTACGTTCATGTAATTGCTTATGCCTTCATGACAATTTTTGTGCCAGAAACTGTCAGGGAATAAGGCTACAAAAATTTGTGAGGCCTACACCTACCTTCAGAAAGTCTCAGTCTAATGACAGAAAGAGATGTTTAAAGCACGTCCTTGCAATCATTGCATGGGGGATAGAAAGAAAGGTGTAATCAATTTCACTACAGATTAAATTTGATATGAAATCAGCCCTATTTTTTTACAGACATAGTTTTAGCATTTTATGGTTTATGATAATGTTCACTATTGGGTTTTGGTAGAAAGAATCTATCAAATTTAGGTAGTTTTCTTTATTTCTACATTACTTGGATGTTTTAATAGGAAAGGCTGTTAAATTTTATGACACCTTTCAGGCATCTATTGATATAATTATTGACTTTCTTTGTTTAATTTGTTGTTGTAATAAATTACATTGATGGATTTCCTAATATTGAACCCTCTTTATGATCTTAGAGTAAACTCTATTAGGTCATAGTACACTGTTCTCATAATACACAGCTGGATTCAATTGTTACACACTATAAAGAATTTTTATATCCATATTCAGATCAGAAATTATAGTTTTTCCCTTTTGTAATATATTGATCAACTTTTAGTAATAAAGTTATGTTAGTGCTATGAAAAAATCAGAAAGCTTTGGATCCTTTTCTATGGTCTGGAATGATTCACACAACATTGTATATTTTTTAAAGTATTTTTTTATTGATTATGCTATTACAGTTTTTCCAATTCTCCCCCTTTATCCCCCCTCCACTCTGCCCCCCCGCAACCCTCCAGCATTCCCCCCTCCTTAGTTCATGTCCATGGGTTATACATATAAGTTCTTTGAGTCCTCTGTTTCCTATACCATTTTTTCTCTCTCCCCATCTGTTTTATGCCTACTAATTATGCTGCTTCTTTCCTGTACCTTTTCCCCCTATACTCCCCTCCCCCTCCCCTCTGAAATCCTTCCATGTGATGTACATTTCTCTGATACTGCTCCTGTTCTGGTTGTTTACTTAGTTTTTGTTTTGTTTTTCTTTTCTTTTAGGTTCATTTGTTGATAGTTGTAAGTCTGCTGTCATTTTACTGTTCATATTTTCTATCTTCTTTTTCTTAGATAAGTCCCCTTAATGTTTCATATAATAATGGCTTGGTGATGATGAACTCCTTTAACTTGGCCTTATCTGGAAAGCATTTTATCTGCCCTTCCATTTTAAATGAAAGCTTTGCTGGAGAGAGTAATCTTGGATGTAGGTCCTTGCCTTTCACGACTTCAAATACTTCTCTCAAGCCCCTTCTTGTCTTCAAGGTTTCTTTTGAGAAATCAGCTAATAGTCTAATGGGAACTCCTTTGTAGGTAACTGTCTCCTTTTCTCTGACTTCTTTTAGGATTCTTTCCTTATCTTTAATCTTGGGTAACTTAATGATGATGTGCTTTGGTGTATTCATCTTTGGGTCCATCTTCTTTGGGACTCTCTGGGCTTCCTGGACTTCCTGGAAGTCTATTTCCTTTGCCAAATTGGGGAAGTTTTTCTTCATTATTTGTTCAAATAAGTTTTCAATTTCTTGCTGTTGTTCTTCTCCTTCTGGCACACTTATAATTCGGATATTGGAACATTTCAAGTTGTCCCAGAGGTTCCTAAGCCTCTCCTCATTTTTTTGAATTCTTGTTTCTTCCTTTTCTTCTGGATGGTTGTTTATTTCTTTCTTTTGTTCCAAATCATTGCTTTGAGTCCTGGTTTCCTTCCTGTCACTGTTGATTCCCTGAATATTTTGCTTTACTTCACTTTGGGTATCCTTCATTTGTTTTTTTTCATTTTTCGACCAAGCTCAATCAGTTCTGTGAGCATTTTGATTACCAGGGCTTTGAACTCTCCATCAGATAGGTTGGTGATCTCCTCCTCACTTAGTTCTCTTTCTAAGGCTTTGCTGTGTTCTTTCATTTGGGCCATATTTCTTTGTCTTGGTGCAGCTGGTATCTGGATATTTTTTTATTTTAAAGGATAAATTAAATTTTGAAAAACCTATACACATTTGTTCTTTCACAACCCACCTCTCAATTTGGAATCAAAAGAATTTTGGGGTCCTATCAAATGTATACACTCTTTCTGGGACTCTTTAGTCATTCCATAGATACATGTTATCTTAGGTTGGATTCCCCATGAAACAGACTGTGTGGTGGAGATCGGAGTGCAGGGAGTTTCTTGGGGAGTGCTCTTGGGAGTGTTGACTGGTAAAAGAGTGAAGGAAGCAGCACTGAGCATGTGCAGGGAAGCTGAAAGGAGCACAGGGAGAAGATGAAATCAACAGGGACTTTGAGCCATTTTCCTAGGAGCACTGCAGCTAGGATGACCCCTCCGGGGTTGTCCCATTGTCTCTTGTATCAGTCAAGGTTCTTCAGAGAAACAGGAGCAATAGGATATAGATATAGATACAGATAATACAGATACAGAAAGAGATACAGACATAGATACAGATATAGAGATAGAAAGATTAAATAGAGAAATAGATGATTGATAGATAGATAGATAGACAGACTGACTATAAGGAAGAACTGGGTCAGGTGGTTATGGAAGTTAAGATGTCCCATAATCTAGTGTCTGCATGCTGGAGGCCCAGAAGAGCTTGTGGTGTAGTTTCTGACCAAGAAGTCCTGAGAACCATGAATATTGATGAAAGTCCCAGTCCAAGGGCAGGAGAGGACTGAGGACCTGGGTTAGCAGTCAGGCAAAGAGAGAAAATTCTCCCTTCCTCTGCCTTTTGGTTCTAATCAGACAGTCAAGGGATAGGATGATGCCCACTCATGTTGGGGCAGGCAATCCCCTTTCCTCAGGTCACCAATTCAAATACTAATTTCTTCCTGAAACACCCTCACAGACACACCCAGGAATAATTTTTAAACAGCTATCTGACCATTCCATGCCCTAGTCAGTTGACACATAAAATTAATTGTCAAGACCCCTAATGAGGCGGTGGGTGGGGGAAGGGCAGGGGAGGAAGGGGGCGCAGTATCCTTACATTGACCAGTCATTGCACAGGAATGGTCTCTGGCGGGAACCTAACCTTGGGTGAGGCAGCGCTCTTCGGCCAAGGACACACCTGTGGGAGAAACTGGACTGTGGTCTATTTTCAGCCAACACCCCCAGAACTGAAGGAATGGGAATACGTTGGTCCTGAATGGGTGGGTCTGAGTAGTGCAGCATCGTACCCACTACATATGCTTTAGCTAAACTAACATGTGTGCTTCACCCCCTTAGAATAAATATTAATGTGGATCAAGAACTTCAAAATTTTCCAAAACTTCCTTAAGCCTTTATGGAAACTAACTGTGCCCTGGCTGGCGTAGCTCAGTGGATTGAGTGTGGGCTGTGAACCAAAGGGTCGCCAGTTCGATTCCCACTCAGGGCACATGCCTGGGTTGCAGGCCAGGTCCCCAGTGGGGACCACGTGAAAGGCAACCATACATTGATGTTTCTCTCTCCCTCTTTCTCCCTCCCTTCCCCTCTCTAAAAATAAATAAATAAAATCTTTAAAAAAATTTTTAAAAAAAGAAACTAATTGTTATTTCACAACTTTATCTAGAAACTTGGAGGCTCAATGGACTTTAACAAGGTAATTTTTTTTAACAAGGCCACCAAAAGTATGTGAATAATTTTTCCATTTGGAAAATATAACATTTGCACTCACAAATAAGAAGTTTTGAGCCTCTCACATGAGAATTTCTCTCCACACAACTTTATCTTATCTCTTAAGTATATAGTAGTCATTATAAAGTATTTGCAATTTGTTATGTTGTTGCCTCTTAATTCATTGATCAAATACTATTCTTAAGAGTTACAGAATTCCACATAATATTCACCTTAACATGACCATTTTTTAAGGTAAATCTCATTTAAATTATTGGTAAACATAGCACTTGATATCAACATTATTTCCTCAAGTAGATCACATTTCCTGTACTACTATAAGGACATCATTTATTAACAAGAGGTTCAAGATTCTCCAAGATCTGGTGTCAATCTAGTTTTATAACTTCACATCCTAACTCATGCCTTCCCAACTCCAATCAAGATAGGTGCAGTGGACTTACACTCAATTGTAATATATTATACTTCACAAGTGCTGTCCTGACCTAGTTTTGAATTCATATCTAAAAACTCTCAACTCCCCTGCATGAGCAGTTTAGTAAGCCCCACCTCAAACACTTCCCTTATCTAGTTCCCACTCTCCAGGGGTGCTAAGTTATAATAATTTATTTGAGCCAAAACTGATGACAATTGCCAGGAAACAAGATCTTAAATGCTCTGGAGAATGACAGTTCACAGTTTCTTTTACTCATTTGGAATTAAGGGAGATTACATTAAGGTAGAGATTACAACATAGTTAAGATCTGTGCTTCCTTGAGGGTAGAGAGCCGCTAGGGTTCTGAAAAAGAGGATTAGCACTTTACAGGTGCGTTAACTTAGATGCACAAGAACAATGGACAGGGCTTGCTTAGGCTAAGATAAACCTTTTAGTAAAGAAGTTATATGTCTGAGTTGTGACTTCCCACCATAACCTGCCCAGTTAGGAATTTATGATCAGATCACCCTGTGAGGTTATTTTCTGTTTCTGGATGGACTTGTCAGTTTTACTACAGAACCCCTTTTTCATCCACACATCCCAATCAGTCACCCATAATAAGGGTTCCACGTTCCACAGCCAAGTACTAAACTAGGGACAGCCTCTATGCTCCAGAGCTCTGTAATTATTCGCATTAACCTATCCCCAGGAAGCCTGATAAACATAGCCCAGCTTGCCATACACAAACTGCCTTCTACAGTTCCTGTTTGCCTTTGCCCTGTCCCCAGGCACAACCTTCTGCATGGCGCTGTGAGACAACCTTCTCTTCTTTGGAACTGTAAGTGAAAAAAAGAAAAAAAGAGCTCTGCCTTGAACTCCCCTAATGTCAGTGTATTGTGTCCACCCATCAAAAGAATCTTTAAATTTTACCAGACATACCTTTGTTTATTTGTGGATATACTTCTCTGCCTCCAGACATTTACTTACCCAGTTCTCCTCTTGTGTGACATCCTCCTACCTGCCTTCATGCCCAATTATGAATGGCTTGTCCTTTTTATTCAGAAATTGATCTGAAACACGTTACTTTCAGGGACCTATGGGGATTCAGAAGGAGTCACTTCAAGAAGTGCCTTTGTAGTATGTAGATTATTTTGAAATAAAGGCAACTTTAGCTTAGGGCTCAAGAGAAACTTCTGTCCCTCCCTTATCTACCTAGAATAGCTGAAATGAGGGGTCTTGCTCATAGTAAGAGATAAGCAAAGATAACCTCTTTTGATGTATCTATAGGGCAGGACAAACTTCTATTTACTAAGCATCTGCTCTTCTTATCATCCTGCAGTGACCCTTTGAAGCCCCCAAGGCACCTTACCGCATCCCTGCCTCAGATGTCTCATATACACATGTTCCTTTTCTATCTCTGAACCTCTTGTGCATGTGGGGTCTCTGACTCTCTAGGGCATGTGGGATTTCCATACATAATGTATGTATTAATTTTTCTCTTGCTAATCTATCTCATGTCTATTTGATTCTTAGACCATCCGGAAGAACCTTGAAGGTACAAAAAAGTTTGTTCCTCTTGTAACCGAGCAAACTGAGGCCCGTCCATGTGGTACCTTGATGCATGACCCAACACTTAGTGTTGAAGAAAACAGGTTTTTATTTATAGAATTCCAACCCCAGGGGGACTGAGAGCACTCCTGCTTAAAGCCTTGTTCTCCCACGAGAACCCGGCCCTGTTCTCCACAAGACCCAGCGCTTCCCTTGCTCCCAGTCAGGCTATAAGCCAAAACCATGCCCAGAAGTTCCCCATACCCTTATCTGTTCTTAAGCCGGCTACGCAAACAGATCTCCATCCCCTCTGGAAGGTGCTCTTGTGGGTTTCAGAGTCACCGTCCTCCTGCAGCAGCTCTCTGCTTCAGGATCTGGGATACATTGTCCTCGGCCTCCATGTAATGGCTCAGGGAAACATGTGCTGTGTTACACTGGATCATGGTGGAGTCCAGGGAGGCACATGTCTCAGAAGAGTAACTTCTCCATATGTCCTTCATAGAAGCAGATGTCTGCAGTTCAATAGTCCTAGTTCTGCTTCAAGCACCTCCCACAAATCTGTGCTTGGTTAGGCAGGTCCCTGCAGAGCTCCATCAGCTCTCTCCTTACACCCTTTCCTCCAACCTGCATGGCTGCTATGTCTCTACACACCACGCTGCATCTTCCTCCTTACTACCCTAAGCCGCATGGCAGAAAAACCCCTTCTCTTTCAGACCGCCCTGATTTTAAATGCTCAGCCCAGAACTTCCTACATGACCTTGTGTCTAGCCTTATGATGTGCTTCTTTTGCCCATTCCCCAGTATCTTTTACCTTCTTTCAGCTACTTCTTTAGCCAGGGCAAGAGTTCCCTGTGACACAGGGGCATCCACCTCCCCTGGCTGTCACAAGTCATGATATGCCCTTAAAGTCACTACTCTTTTGAGAGGGACAGCAGAACAGCTATTAACTTGCCATGGTTATACAAAGTATCTTAAACAAGGTATCATCCACTCCTCCATTCTCCCCAATTAAGGTTTGTGCGGAATATGCTACTATTTTCAGGGACCCTCACTCTGCACCCCATTACACTCCAGCCCCCACAGACCCTTTTTCCATATTTGTGTTCCTCATCTGTCCTCCTGCCTTGCTTTGTGCCACTTTTCAAGCACATATCCCTCTTTTATATTATAATGCTTTGAGGGCAGATCTGTTGTCTTCATCATTTGATAAGGTATTTGAAAACACTACAGTGTTTTCCTGTCTTTGACTCCCCACAGTCTCTGCAATGTCTGTTACTAGGTACCCCACTCAATACATATTTATTGAATTCAATTTTCAGAGCACTGCTGTATAACTTCAACCCTGCCTGCAAGTGACAAGTCACATTCCTGCCATTTCAATGCTTTCTTTTTTTTTTTTAAAGATTTTATTTATTTATTTTCAGAGAGAGGAGAAGGGAGAGAGAAAGAGCAATGTATGGTTGCCTCTCACATGGTCCTCACTGGGGATCCGGCCCGCAACCCAGGCCTGTGCCCTGACTGGGAATCGAACCGAGACCGTTTGGTTCCCAGCCCACGCTCAATCCACTGAGCTACACCAACTAGGCTCAATGCTCCTTTCTTCTGCTCCTACTCTGGTGCAGAGGGAGCAAGGGTAACAGGGGTACAAATGAAGAGGCTGAAGGAAAAGCAAATGCAAAAAAGTTTTGCAATCCTGCCCCAGGGTAAGGGGTGAACAGAAGCAAGGCAACAAGAACACCCAATGACCAAAATATTTCATGGGAGTTCAGTGCAGAGACACTAGGAGGTGGACAACAAATACTTGTTAAATGTACCAACCAGATTTCAGAATCTTGAATTGACTGTTACAGGATTAGGACACATATCATTTGTGTTTCAAGAATATAGAGAAAACACCAGACCACTTTTTTTTATTGTAGCTGATTTCTCTCAGAATTATTCACATGGTAATTAGGTTCACTTGGCCTCTAATTGCATAAGATACTGTTTTAAAGACAAAACCCATTTTTTTTGTTATAATTCATGAGTTGTGGGAATTCTCCCCCTGCAAATTTCTTTGAAGTCTTATCATAAAATATTTCCTTAAGCTTTAAAAAGAAGAAGAAAACAAAACATCTAATAAAATGTCATCACTTGAACTACAATTAATTTAAGATGCAGAGTGCTTAACAGATATCTCTAGGGAAAAGATGGTTTGGTTTTGTTTTTAATGCAAAGTGCTGTTTGCGCTGGCAGGTTTATATAACTATTACATGTAATTAAGAGAATTTAATGACAAAAAGTAATATAACCAAAGGAATAAAAAGCTACAGTGAATAGGAGTAGCTCTTAGCCTGGCAATGCTCTATTCTCAATCTCTCTATCAATATCTTTCCCTCCCTTTCTCCATCCTCATCCCCTCTCCCTACTCTGTCTCTGCCTCTGAAGGCATTTCTATTTCATTCCTTATTTGTTTCCTTTTGGCCACTCTTTTCCCCACTCTGTAGTCTAATTCTGGAGGCAATCAAATAGGCTTGCCTCGTGACCAACTGACCTATGAGCCCTATCATTTTTCAAGGTCACCTCTTCAGTTTGGGTCTGAAGCACACTCCGGATCTAATCAGGGTCTTTCCTGCACAAAGAACAATCCAGTGCTGCCTCCCTGAGTATGGGAGGTTGCCAAGGCAGTTGAAACTAGAAAGGGATGCTGAGCGACTGCCATAGTCAGCAAACACAAACATTCCTATCTTTTCTTTTTTCCTGATAGGAAATAGGAGCTGAAAACCTACAATGATTCTGGCCTTCAAAAATTCCTAATCAAATTGCAGAAATCCTGGTCTTGGGTATATTTCTCAGGACGAGTCAAACCAATGAATATGTAGTAACCATCTAGTTCTGGCCAGCACTTCGCTTCATGCTTTCACACATCCAGAACCCATGACAGAACTCTAGAACTGGACACTTCGGAATTTTCCATGTTCTAAATGAGAAAAACTGATACCTAGAAAATTTAGATTTATTGAGAAGACCTGGCTCTTGCCTTAGACAACTTTTAGACCTAATTTACAATACAAGACACATCATACGTTTTTTTTAGCCTTAACACAGCTAACAACAAAAGCAAAAGCAAAAAGCACTTGAGCACATTCTAATCAATGGTTACAGTGGCTAAAACAGCCTTCAAATTCTGTAGGAATTCAGGCAAGGAAAACAATTACTATGAGGTGGCCCGGCTGAGCCTTGACGGCAGGAGAAGACGGAATGGCGGCGGAGGCACGGCCTCCAGCACTGAGGAAGGTCTGCAGGAGGGGACGAGTCAAGCGACAGGGGAGAGGCGAGGCTGGATGGGTGGGGCCATTTGGTGAACAGCTTTCTATGTAAGACAGAATTTGCAATTAATCTAAAAAATTAATTTATTAATTTCATTTTTTATATTTATTTTATTCATTATGCTATTACAGTTGTCCCATTTTCCTCCCCTTTATTTTAATTTACTAATTTTAAAACAAGTCATTATAGCTTTTAAAGGAGGAAAGAAGCATCATGAAAAGAGCATTTCACAAAAGGAGATCCAACATAACATGATGGTTAAGAGCCTAGATTTGGGGGCCAGGGTGCCTGAGTCTGAATTCTGGCTCCACTAATTACTTGCTTCGTGGCCTTGGGTGAGTCATTAACCTCAGTGTCTTCATCTATAATATGGGAATTATAATACTACCTGCCTCACAGCATTATTTGGGGCACTGAATGAGATAATACATACAGCATATTCAGAGCAACCCTTCCACTTATTACAGTGGTATGATCCCAGATATCATTGGGAGAGAATCCTGCCCACAGACATATTAGTTTGACGACCTCTGGCATAAACTAGAAAGCAGGTAAGGTGAGGAATCCCAGGCAGTGCACCAAAAGGCGGAGGAGGATGCGGCCTAGGGGCTAAAAGAGAATGAAGAATTAAAAGTGAATCCACAATGTTGAGAATACACAGAGTTCACCAAAATTAGCAACTTTGGAGAAATTAATGTCTATTGTGAGAAAATGTATGTTTTCACAACTTTGGGGTAAAAATATCCTTTAATATCATTTATACAAGGTACCTATTCCCATAAAGATTCATAGGTTTCACCACTTCTCATTATCTCTCACTGTCTCCCACTCTCAGGGTTCAAAACTGCTTGGTTCTTTCCAT
Source organism: Micronycteris hirsuta (assembly GCA_004026765.1). Lineage (NCBI taxonomy): Eukaryota > Metazoa > Chordata > Mammalia > Chiroptera > Phyllostomidae > Micronycteris > Micronycteris hirsuta. The sequence goes on along the minus strand of PVJI01012323.1, from coordinate 32,761 downwards.
TCCCTGCTTGCACATCCAACATCCTCATCAAAAATTTCCCTAGATGCGTTTTTGCCTTCCAGCTTACCTGCTTGCTCCATTTCCAAAAATGTCCCCCTAGTTCCCCACCACACCTGGAAGAACCGATATTATAAGTGTCAGAAATGCCACATATGGTGGGTTGCACCGTAACCCAGAAGAGAAATTTTAAATCTAATTTCAATGACCCCTTATCTGTTGTGAGACTGTAGTACATACACACGAGGCAAGCTGTGAAGAAAGAGGTCTGCTTCACAAGACTTGAAGCACGAGCTACTATCCCCATCCTCTCTTTCATTCACCTTACACGTCCATCTAGAAGTCCTCATTTCAAAAAAAATCCCTGGGAGACGAGGCAAACCTGGGCTCTGTGGGGTTCAAAGGAGGGTGCAAAGATGGAATTTGCCCACAGTCCCTTTCCTCTTAAGGGCCAGTGTCCCATAGACTTTCATTCTCTCCATATTTTTCTCTCCCCCATTCTCCCCACTTACTGATTTTTTTTTTAAATACTTAAAAATAGATGAGTAAATCCAGAACAAAGTGAAAAAATTTTGGAAATTTGTAGTCCAAACCTTTCATCTATAGGTTATAAAACATAGATCTAAAGATGTCCAAGTGAGTTTTTCAAAGGCTTCAAGAACTTTCTATATTCGCCACAGATTTGAAAACCACTTATTATGCTCATCATTCAGAATCTAGTGCATACTGGGCACCATAAACTTACTAAATGCCATCTGAAATTATCTCCCAACCCCATAAAGTATATATTATTACTCCCTTTTTATAAAAAAAAAAAAGAGTCTAAAGCTCAGAGAGGTAGTATATCTATCAACAGTCACTCAGCTAGTAGGTAGTGGAGACAAGTTTTAAATCCAAGTCTTTCAACTCTCTCTTGCTGCTCTGTTGAACTTCTACCACTTGTAGAGCCAGGGCTTGGCTGGAACTGGATTCAATGCCTATATATTCTCTTCTACATCCATATACATTCTATATCTGTACATCATTCTGAATCCTTGTTCGTTTCTGTAATTTTTCATTTGGTTGTCATTGTAAGCACATAAGATGAGGTTGCCTGGACACTTGCCATCCCATCTAATGGCCCTTACCTCTTTTACAGTCCACCTCTCTTTGTTGGAAATACCAGTGGCATTTGTTACTTATGCTTTTGCCTACAAGTAACAGATAACATAGCTCTCAGCTCTTAAACAATAAGAATATTTGAGTTAGACAAGATCACAAAGACTGGTATGGGTTCAAAGACTGATGAGAACAATTCAGAATTGGCTAAAGTAGTTTCATTTATTACTCCCTTCACTTAGTTCCAAAGTGGTGAGAGAGAGAGAGAGAGAGAGAGAGAGAGAGAGAGAGAGGGAGAGAGAAGGAAGGAGAGGAGGAAAGGAAGAAAGGAAAGAGAAGAGAACAGAAAAAAGAAAAGAAAAGAAAAGAAAAAAAGACACACCTGAGTCCAGGGAGACAGGCTAGTGATTCTCCGATGCCTCCTCTGTTTCTCAAGAATATGTCCAAATTTGGTGTCAGTACAAAGACTCCATGAGGTCAGTGGTGCTTGGAACTGCATACCCACTAACTTTGATAACATTTGGATGGGAGAGAGGGTAATCTCAGCACAAAATGGTCTGCCCTACTATCACATGAGGAAATTCTTATTGTCCCAGTTAGTTATTTCCATGTTCTATTTCTCACTGCATCATTGAGCCTATAGCATCTTGCCCTTGACTGACCATTAGCATTAGGGGAGTTAGCAGCTCAATAAATTTTTGAAGCCCCAGGTTCCAAACAAAACAGGGTTTTTATAAAATTAAGCCCCATCAACCTCCATGTACAAGACTTTTACGTTCTTGTTTGTCGCCACAAGGTCACTAGTTGGCCAGTACATATCCAATCAACATATTATCACACCAGCATACCAAGCAGGTCAAAGTGAACAAGGGAAACAAATTTTCTCTTGCAAATCTTTTTATCTAAACAGGAAAGTATTTCACAAATACTCCCCAGCAGACTTCCTACTGACAGGTTGTTGGTCAGAATTGAGTCACATGACAACTCTGGCTGCAAGGGTGGCTGGGAAAGTGAAAAGCTGTCAAAGGAGAAAAGATCTCCATGATCAACTAAGACCAAGGCTTATTCAGTCCTTGGGGAGGGGCACTTTCCCTCTCTGACCAAAATGCAGATTTGGTTCAAAAAGAAGTAGAGGGCTCGGCTTGGTTGGACACTAACGATGTCTGCCATAGAGACACTCCACACAGCATGTCTAACAACATTTTTTGCATGACTCATGACTTGGGAAGAGAACGTGTATGGTCTTAAATTAAACAAAAGCTAGATCTATCTTGTCGAATGTTTTCTCTTGATCCAGCTTTACAAGGCAACCAAACTCTCTCCTTGTTTTTGTATGTTTTGTTATTTCTTTTCAAATCTCTAAGAGGTCTATAATTTTATTGCCTAATTTTGTACTTCACTGTGAGTCATTCTGGTGGTTACCACAAGTAAAAGCCTTTGCAATCAAATTCCCAACAAAAAACAAAACAAAAAAAACTTAAGAAAGTCCAATTCCTGACGTCACCTCTTACCCCTCACTCTTAGGCTAAATAATTGATGGTTTTTGTGTCAAGCCTGTAGGTGACAAGTCTTTCAGAGGCTTTCCTACAGTAGTGGGCAAACCCTAACTCAGCACAAGCACATCTGTGGTTGGAATCCATCCTCTCCTTCATGGCATAGCTTTTGACCTTTTCTCTCTGACACTTATTTTCACCTTTATACCTTTATTTTCCCTTCTAATCAATAGCAAACCAACATGAATGTGTAAATCCTTCCTTGCTTTCTCTCTTCTTCCTTCTTTTCTAAATTAATCTAAAGAATAAATGCCTTTTATCACTTCCGATTTCATCTAAGCTTATCATTTCTCCTCATTTTTCTCTCTTCCTGATTATTACAGCATTCAATAACCCTTCCTTAATTGAGAACTCCCCTTATTCAAAATTCAATAATACATAGACTCTAAGTCAAAAATTCAAAATTAGTGGACTTCCACTGCAGTCACCATGATTGCAGTACATATTATACATACAAAGTGCCGTTACTCATACTGTCTGTGCCTCTACACAAATGTTTAATGCAAGTCACTAATATTATCGAGATGGACGCAGAGAAGGACACCGGAAGAAATCCTCAAAAATTTATAAGGAGTGAGGTCTGATAAATGTAAACTCATTACAGACTTAATCATTAATAATTTATGATATAATGAAAATGGGATTTGTATCTATGAATATTAGGTTCAGCTGTGAGTAACAGAGACTTTCAAAATAAAGTAATTCAGTGTGGATATTTCTCTCCCACTGTTCGTGGCTCATTGGCTGTAACCTGTCAGGTGGCCTAAGAAAGTCTGTAAGAAGCCTAAGAAATGTAGTCCTTTAATTCGGTGTCCAGAACTGTGCTCACCTGGCCAAAAGGAAGGAGTCCAGGAAAATTAGGGAATATAATCCTTCAATTTGATGGTTGTGCTTAACTAAAAATTTGCAGCTGACTACTTAAGAAGGGAGGGCTAGATTGGGGGACAAAATTGGCCATCTCTGCGGCATAACTGCTGCATCACTGCAACTCTGCTGAAAGAACATAAAACATATTTTGAGTGTTTTCCTAGTTTTATTCTGATATGCCTCTTTCTACTTTATACATTCTCCTAAGGAACTGATATTGGTCCTTGGGACAGGGAAGAAGGGCAAAATATTGTTACTTGTACTATGTATAAAATACAGAAATATATAAAATACATAACAGATATACAGATACCTGTGGTATTAAAATTTCATGGGGGAGGCTTTTAGGAAGAAAACATCATAAAAGGCTCTTTGAGCGGTGATCAGGGTAAGGCTGCTGAAGAAAAGGTGGAGAAGCATTATTCAAACCTGACAGAAGTTTTCAGAAACATATCTCAAAGTTGAGCATGGAACGGTGTCTTTTGGCAAAGGTTTTTTTTGTTTGTTTTTTGTTTTTTTGTTTTTAGTTTTCCACAGGTTATCTAATGCAATAAATAGAAAGGATGTGTAATTTAAAATTGGACTGACCATTCATTCAACAATTATTTTGAGTACATATAGATGAAAAAAATATGTTGGGTGGTGGGGACACGGCCAAGAATGGAGCTGACACGCTTGCTTCATAGTGTTTACAGGTTACTGGAGGAGGCGGACATTGGGTATTGGATGGCACTGGTGGCAGATCATAAGGTCAAGTGTCCAAGGCATCTACACTTGGCTTCTGAATGTGAATCTTCTTCACCACTTTATTGCTAAGTGACCTGTGTAAATTATTACCCTCTATTACCACAGTTTCTACCACCTAATATCCACCTAATAACATTTTTGTAAGGACTCAATAAGATGAGATTGAATATACTATGACTGTATCTGGCACAAATGAGATGTTTAAGAAAATATAACTGAACAACAATAAAATAATTTTAAAAAGAAAATGGCATTCATATTATTATATGTGGTCTCATCCTACATATTTTGGCTGAATCCATGTTTTCCCCTTATGTGAAATTGCTTACATTTCACTAATTATGTCCACTCCTAATTCCCCCTCTTTTTGCCCTCAATCCATCCTGTTAATACTTTCCAATGGCTCCAGAACGAGATTTTTCAAACTATTTGGGGTTATACATGGTCCAAAAGGCCTAAGGCCTAGAAAATCTAGGGTATATGATCATTTATATTATTTCACCTATTCATTCAAAATATTCACTGAGATTTACTACACGACAGCCTTTGAATTAGAGTTAGGTGTTAAAGAGGGAAGAAAGAACAAAAATGGACCCACTCTATACACATCCATAAATTGAGAAAGGACAGAGAATACTGGAAGGATGTCCATTAAGAATGGAGCACAGAGCCCTAACTGGTATAGCTCAGTTGGCTGTGAGTTACCCTGCAGAGCAAAAGGTCGCTGGTTCAATTCCCAGTCAGGGCACATGCCTGGGCTGCAGGTTATTGGGGTGCAGAGAAACATTGACTAACCTGTCTCTCTCTCTTTCTCCCTCCCTTCCCCTCTGTCTAGAATTAAATAAATAAAATATTTAAAATTTTTAAAAAAATATTTCTGTAAAAAAAAGAATGGAGCATAAAGACACTAACCAGCTTGGGGTACTAGTATCACTCTCTCATTGCTACCATGTTTGCACTCTTTCTGTCCTTCCTATTTGCATTCTCTCATTGAAATCCCCAAAGCTGCCATGGAAAGAGTTCAGCTTTGTCTTAGTCTCTCTCTTCCTCCCTCCTTCTTTCTCCCTCCTAATTTCCCTCTCTCTCTCTCTATTCTCTGTCCCTCTCTGTGTGTCTCACACACATACAAAACTAAGTCTCTTACATTCTCCCCCAATTTGCACATTTTGTTAATCATCGGTATCATGGTTGACCCTTGCTACTCAATGTGAAGTCCATACACCAGCGTTTCCTCCATGGCCTAGTAGCTTGTTAGAAATACAGAATCCCAAGTCTTCCTCCCCACTCCCCTCCCCCAGAACAAATCAGAATATCACCACCACCGTCACTGAATGAATCACAATCTGCATTGTAACAAGCTTCTTAGGTGATTCATATATACATTAGAGCTGAATAAACCTGCCTGGTCTAAAACAGAAGATGGAAGGCTTTTTGCTGCTATGACCACCATGATGTCCCATCTGCTTTCTTATCATGACTTACATTCGTCTAAGAACAGACAAACTAATCCTTTGATGAAATGTTTGTCCAAGGAAAATTCTAGTCTCCTGAGAAATGAAGTGGTGATGTGAGATCACAAAGAATAGCATTTCAATGTCATCCCATCCCATCTCCCAAACTTAAACACTGTTTCTTTTCACTTTTCTTAGTTTTTCTTTTGGGTATTTAGATTTTGTTATGTTAAATTTCTCTCCCACTCTTTCTAGTTCTGCAGTGTTTTATTGCAAGGCTGGATGTCTTCATTCCTATGTTCTTAAATCAAATTTTAAAATAACTTATTTCACATGTTTGTTTTGCTTTTCATATCCTAGGATCTCAACCTTATCAGCAATGTGAGTGTTTTATTTTTTTTCTAGCATATGAGGAGGATCTGCAAAGATGTCATATCTTATTATTTCATCTATTTGATGCCAGTAGGTTGCCTCTCACCTACTGAAATCACCTCCATTCATCTTCCTGCTGAAATTTCAAGGAACTTACATACTGCAGGATACAGTGAACACATAGAGAATAACAAACCATAGGGATTTTTTATTCAAGGATTGGAACAACCCTCCTTGCTGTCCCTACTCCACGCTCATCTAGCACTTCTGTCATGAATATCTTCTCTCCCCAAAGCTGATGTGTTTGGAACAGAGGGTGGGGTCACTCCCCCATTTTCGGGCATACTCCTCCCTCCTTCTATGGCATTACATGCAGAACTGCCATGGCCAACACAGACTTTTCTCAAAGTCAACCTCAGTCAAAGGTCTTAAACTTCTCTGCTTCTTTATCATGTAGGAACTGGATTGATTTAGGTCTTCTACTCCCTTCTCAGGATTCACTCTTCCATTAAAACCACTCCCAACTAATATCTCCTTATTTCCCCTTTATCCACCTTTGCTTCATCCCTTTGCAGTCTTCACTTGGTGTCTGTGGTTTTCAGAGTTCCTACCTTGCATTTGTCACAGAGGGAGATGAGATATTAGCAAAAAGAACAATCAGCATCTCTAGAGTGCTAACTCTGGTCCAGACACTCTGCCAAGCACATTACACTTTTATCTCTTATCCTCTTCATAATCCTTTCATGAGGGGTATATGCCCCAGTGTGCTAGGTATCGAATCCAATTACATGGATTTGAATTCCAGCTCTACTACTTACTGTCTGCTAGACCGTGGATGAAGCACTTAACCTTTCTGTACTTTAATTTCCTTTTTTATAAAACGAGGATAAAGATAATACTTTATAGGATTGTTATTGAATAATAAAGTCTATTGCATTTAAAATGCTTAGTATAGGGCCTGATCCAAACAATTTTAACTATTGATACTATTACTATCCCCATTTTGCATATGAGAAAAATAAAGCGCAAAGAAATGTTAGAACTTGTGCAGGTTATGCAGATGTTGGTTATTGTCAGAGCAGGCAGTAGACTCTGTAACATATGCTGCCAGGAGGAATTAAGAAACTAGATCATACAACTCCAGGAAAGCAGTGAAAGGATCCAAGTGTGTGGTTGAGGCTAGACATCTAATGATGTGGCACAGGAAGTGCCCAGAAAGGGATTATTCTTCTGAACACTCGTTAGGAGTGTTCAATTCTCAAGTTATTATTTCCCTCCTACCAAAAACCATGGAAATAGGACACATTCCCACATAGGGACACAGAGAATACATTTTTAGAACATATCTGAACGTACAAATTTAGAACAACACTGTATACTCAGAAATCCTAATTTGTACAGATTAGTGCAGTATTAAACCGGAACAAGAAATAGCTAAATCCTACAAATACATTAATCTATTGAACACATATTTACCAAGTGCCTGCTATGGCACAGCAGGGAAACAAGACCCCGCTTTCATGGAGCTTAAACTTAGGGGTGCAATGAATATACAAATAGTTTGAGATTGTGAAAAGAGCTATAGGAAAAATAAAAAGGGTTAATGTGATATGATAACATTTTTATTCTTTAAGTATCAAGAACTGTCAAGACTGAGAATTTTCTGAATGAGTTTAGCTGTTCTGAGCCAAGGTAATGACTGACATGAACTCACACGGTTTAACACGGAACCAAGAAACAAATCCTGGAACCAACTAGGGCCTCCAGAAGAGGGTCCAGACAAGAGAGCAGTGCAGACATTTTCCTTAGCCCCTTTTAATTAGAAGTGACCTACTCTGAAGCTGTATACATGCCTGTGCTCATTGAAAAATTGTATGTAGGAGATTTCTCAACCAATTTTTTTGTCACATTATAAAATTTAGAATTAAAATAGCCCCTTCGAGTACTATTGTACAGCGCTTTAACAGGACAGGGTAACTGAGTCATGATTACAGTCCTGGAACCTCGAGGAGACAAATCCCAATAAGCAGCCCTTCCACACAAGGGTGTCTGAGCAGGGACCTTGCTCTGTCATTCATCTCAGCTTTGCCAGCTTATCCTCCACTTGGTATCCTTCTCCCGGGTAGTCTTTGAACTAAGATTTGCAAGAAGTGCACTACAAAACCCAATGGCCCTGTGTTGCTATAAAAATGCATAGCAAACTTAGCCTATTTTCTACCTGTTCCCATAAGGCCACTCTCTGCTTCATACCATGGCTACTGTGCACCCATTCTTAAATGTCTGAGGTCAGAATGTTGCATTTATCTGAGTCCCATATGGTGCCAGACACAATGCCTTAAGCAGAGCAAGTTCCATCTATAGAATGTAGTGTTCTTTCTGCTTTAAAAGAAGGTAACGCAAAAACTAATTCAAAATGAAGCAAAGACCTAAAATTGAGAGCTAAAACTATAAAACTCTTAGAAGAAAACAGGGGAAAAGCTTTATACAATGGATTTGGCAATCATTTCTTGAATATGATACCAAAAGTACATGCAACATCAGAAAATAATAAACTGGACTACAGCAAAATTTAAAACTTTTGCACATGAAGGTCACTACTGACAGAGTGAACAGGCAACTCATAGAAGGGGGGGAAATATTTTTAAATCATAGATCTGATAAGAGGTTAATAACCAGAATACATTAAAAGTCCTACAATTCAACAAAACAACAAACATCTCAATTGAAACATGAGCAACGGAATTGAATAGACATTTCTCCAAAGTAAGATACAAATGGCTAGTAAGTATATGAAAACATAGTCAACATTACTAATCATTAGAGAATTGCAAATCAAAATCATAATGAGCTACCACCTCATATCCACTAGGGTGGCTATTATTAAACAAACAAAAAAACTGCAAAATAACAAGTGATGACAAGGATGTGGAGAAATTAGAACTTTGAGTGCTGCTGTGGGAAATATAAAACGGTGGAGCCACTATGAAAAACAATATAGCAATCCCTTAAAAAATTAAAAACAGAATTGTTATATAATCTAGCAATTCCACTTCTGGGTATATACCCCCTGAAAACTGAAAGCAGGGACTCAGATATTTATACACCTGTGTTCATAGCATTATTCACCATGGCCAGCAGGTGGAATCAACGCAAGTGTCCATCCACAGATGAAGGGATAAACACAATGTGATACACACGTACATAAAATGGAATATTATTCCACCTTTAAAAAAGAAAGAAATTCTGACACATGCTGCAACACAGATGGACATTCAAGATATTATACTGCCCTGACAGGTGTGGCTCAGGAGGTTGGCTGTCATCCCTCAAAGGGAACAATCACCAGTTCAATTCCCAGTCAAGGCACATGCCTGGGTCGCAGGTTCAGTCCCTGGATGGAGGATGTATGAGAGGCAATAGATCGATGTTTCTCTCTTACATTGATGTTTCTCTCTCATACCAATATTTCATTCTTTCTCCCTCCCTTCCCTTCTCTCTAAAAAATAAAGAAAATCTTTTAAAAAAAGACATTATGCTAAGTGATAGAAGCCTGTCACAAAAGGACAAATACTCGATGATTCCACTGTGAGATACCTGGAGAATTCAAATTCATGGAGAGAGAGTAGAATGGTGGTTGTCAGGGGGCGGGGGGAGGGGAAAGGAAAGAAATGGGGAGTTATCATTTCATGGGTACAGAGTTTCAGTTTTGCTAAGTGAAAAAAGTTTTTAAGACAGATGATGATGATGGTTACACAACAATGTGAATGTACTTAATGTCACTGAAATGTGGGCTTAAAATAGTTAAGACAGTAAATTTTATGGATGTTTTACTATTAAAAAAAGAAAAGGAAGGTGAAGGAGGTGAAGATGAATAGGAAGACAATGAGAAGAGGGAGAAAAACAGAAACAACAACACCACAATCTTTACTGCCATTTAGAGAAAGTTGAAAATTCTTCCCCTACTGCTTCCTTCATCCTGAGCACCCCCCTTCCCTTACATATTTTCATCAGCTATGACCTTGGTACTGTCACGAGTGTCTGTTCATGATAATCTTTCCTACAAGTCAGCTTGACAACTGCTCAGCTAGCTGCTTGCTGAGCAGCCCACCACCAAGGAATAGACAAGAATCACACACAGTAACTATGCTATTCACTCAACTTTTATTGAATGCAGGCTCACTCAAAGTGGAACATCAACATACATTAATACCCTACTCAAATTCTAACAATCTAGAGGAATATAACACACACACACACACACACACACACAGAGCAATCAGTGGGAGATAATGAACCCCAGTCCCAGAGTCTCCGTCTGCAGGTCTGGGAGAAAGTACAATGGGCAGGGGAGTTGTCAGCATCTTACAGGAAGGACCTCAGAACCCAGGTGGGCAGCAGGGAAGAAGTCCTCAGTCCAGTCAGGCAGAGCTCGACTGTCTCAGCGGTGGTCTGGAACCTGCCTCCGTTACACCTTGAAAAGTGGTGCACTCCACTTTTCTGGGTCAGTTCAATAAAAGTCTTGGCATCCCCGATGACAAGTGGGGAATTTGCCCAGGAGTCTATCTGTGGGCAGTTCTGCTCTGCAGACACAGCTGCTCTGACCATGTGGACAGGTATCTTAAGTGTGTGTCCTTGCCAGACATGTCTGCTTGACCTGTGGGCAGATACGCCTCTTTGCCAGATGTGTTTACCCTTAGATAATTTTCTTCTTGAACCAAAGTGTCATGGCTGACAGCCATTTTAGTTGAAATAAGTGACTCCACTGTGTTTTATATACTTTATGCTATCTTAATCAGACCAATGCCATTTTATTGGTCCTGCTTTCCACAGGTACTTCTATCAAAGAAGTGAAATGGGTATTAATTTGATAATATATTGATGTTAAAGTTATCATTATAAAAGAATCAATGAATGTTATACTTAGATCTTCTTTCTCTTTCTCATTTTTTCTATTACCCTCTCCCTACACACATGTACACATACACACATGCACACACTTGATATTATTCAGATAGATAATTAATTTTGCTTTCTTTGAACCTTTGAACCCAATCTAGTAATAACGCCTTTCTTCCAAAAAACCTGAGATAAAGGGGACTAATCATGAAACTATTATAAACTCCTGCTGAAATGGACCATTTCGGTTACATTGTGGGTAGAACAAACTCCATATGTACATAGTAATTCCACAAAAGAAAACCAAGGAAATGGCCAGTTCTGGGAAGAAAGCTCTTAGTGTTAGAATAGAAGGAACATAAGAGTCACTCTCAATTTTCTCCCTGGGGCTCTAAAAATTCCAAATAGGATATAGTATTTTTCAGATGGTTTCAGAAAGAATAGCTGATATCTCAACAATCTGGCAAAAAGCTGTGCCCAGTTAATTCTGTGGTCATTTTGTGGTCTGTTATGACATTCTCAATCCATTTACTGTTTCATGAACTAACCAAAGCAGGTTGTTTGTTGGAATTTCTGGAGCATTTTCCCTGTGTGTTTCATGTTTTCATTCAGATCCATAAAGGGAAACAAGTTTCTTTGGTCCCTTTATGCCCAACCACCCCGACAACACTGACACCACACCACTTTTCTCGAGGCCTTGTCATAACTGAGCTTCCATCCTGGCCTTTCATCTTACCACAGCCGTTCTGGAGTTGCTGTGGCTGATCACAGCCCGCCTGGTGTTTGATCAGATCATATTGAATCTCTGCTTTGGTGTATGGCCAAAAGAGGTCAAACAAGGGAAACTTACTATTAGTTTCAATGCCCAACAGACAACCGCCTTCTGGGATCTTTCTGAGATTCTGCCTCCATTATCCTGGGACACAGAAGGAAAGCCAGAAGGCCTTTTCTGTATCTGGGTCTTTCCTCAAAACAGCATTAAGAGAAGGGTATTGCCACCCTCATTTTACAGATGAGAAGGTTGAAAACTGGAGCAATGAAGAGGAATGACGACAACTCAGGAAACTGCCTGAGAAACTGCTGGATTCCAGACTTGGTCATGACCAAGATCAAACCCTTTTCAGGAACATTGTGAATAACTAGCTATGTGACCTTGGCAAGTTATTTGAACTCTCTGCCTCAGTTTTCTCATATATAAAATATATTATGTTAATAATACACATTCCATCAAAATGACTGGGAAAAATAAAGTTCTGAACACAATGCCTCACACATAAAAATACTGGTTCATGTGAGCTCTTAATATAATTATTATGATTATCACGATCATGAACAAACTTGTATTATCTCTTAGCCATTGCAAAGCTAATATATTTCTGTATTGGGCAAGATGCTCTCAGTTATGCCGCAATAACAAATAATCCCCCAATCTTGGTGGCTTACCACAAAGGATGTTTCTTCACTCTTGCAACACAATCATCCCAGCCAGCTGTGGCCCTCCTCTGCATCGTCTGTATTCTGTGACCCAGGTGGATGAAGCAACTCCTCGGAACCGCTAACCTAGAGTTATGGCTGAGGGAAAACAGAGCACAGTGAAGAAACTGGCTTTTTCAAGCTTCTGCCCAGAAATGACTTGTGCCACTTCCACTCATAGTCCATTGCCCAAAGCAAGCCCAACTTCAATATCACGGAGAAGTGCAATCCTCCACCTCAGTCGGGGGGAAGCAGGCTGAGTTAACGGTAACAGATCTACTGCCATGGAAGATCTGAGACTGAAGCTCTAATGCTCTTTCCACTACATCACTCTTTCCTTCTATAAATTAAAGTTTATGAGATTGTTTTTCTGTAAAGTCAAATTTGTGATAATAAAATATAAAAAATTTTAAAGAGAGGAAGTTGGGAATCTTGCTCTTTTGGCGGGTGGGGGGCAATGCTAGTCTTTCCATAAATTGGCAGTAAGGTCACTCTGCTGTCATGGGAAGAAGAGTAAAGTACCAAAGGCAGCAGCTGTGTGAATCTGTGAAGGCTGGTTGCCCTCCTGGGTCCCCTGCTGCTTGGGGAATGTCATTCTCTTCACACCAGAGACTGACACTTCTTCACTGTCTGAGGCAGATGTCAAAGGGTCATTATTCCATTAAATTTGTCTTGCCATTTCACCTTTCAGTAACCTCAGGTCCTTCTGCAAAGAAAGAAAAGAAGAGAAGAGAAGACAAGAGAAGAAAGAAAGGAAGGAAATTGGCAAGACCATCAGTCCTATCCCGTGAGTTCCTATTCATAAATAAACTGGGTCACAGTCTTCATCTCATGCCACAGAATTACAAAAGCTTAGCATAAATAGGCCTCTTGAGTTCGAGTTCATCTAACTCAACTCAACATCTGATGTAGAAACACTTCCTTCACATTGCTGGCAGATTTAATCCAGTCTCAGCTTAAGTGCTTTCAGCAGTGAGAAATTCAGAGGCAAGCAATTCTATTGGAATGTCAGTTGGGACTTTTAAAATGATTCTTCTATGTTGAGCTAAAATCTGGTTGGGCAAAGATTCCAACAGTTTGTCCTAATTCTGCATTTTAATGGAATATAGAAAAACTGTAGAATCATCCCAAGAAAGTCCTTCCAATACTTGAAGAAAACCCTTGGAGCCTTCTCTTGGTTCTCTCTCCTGTTCCTCCCATTATTTTCATGTGACAAGGATTCAAGAGCTCTCCATACCTAATTTACCAAACTGGCTATAAGTGAAAAACCCAAACTTTTTTTTTACTTTCTATCCTCACCTGAGGACATGCTTATTGATTTTAGAGAGAGAGAAGAGGAAGGAGAGAGAGAGGGAGAGGAACATCGATGAGCAAGAAAAACATTGACGGTTACCTCTCCTACTTGCCCCAAGCAGGGACTGAACTCATAACCTAGATATGTGCCCTGATCGGGGATTAAACCCAAGATCTCTCTGTCTACAGGACCATGCTTTAACCAACTGAGCTACACTGGCCAGGGCAAAAAACACAAACTTTTTAATCAGAGGCAATCATATCCCTAAGCCACTGACTGGGAGAATTGAACAGGAAGGTTCTGGAAACCCATTAGGTTTGGTAGTGTCATTTATTGTTCTGTTTGTAATCTACTAATAAAGAGTAATAAGACCCTTTCAGAAATATTTAGTGGTTAAGAAAGGAGAAACACTGAATTTTACATCACATGGTGAGCAATTTATTTTACAATGTTAAAATGAATATTGGGCTTTTTAAGATTGTATCATTAAGAATTCTGTCAGGAGGGCCTGCCTTTGAATTATTTTCTAGAAGTAGGTACAAATAAGACAACACACTTTGTCCCAGATCCCCTTAGAAACAACAATCTGCAAAGGTTAACAGCTATAAGTCTTGGGACAGAGAACTGATTTTCTACTCTGAACAGTGAAGCAAGCTGACTCTCCAGGGAAAAAAGAATTTTCTTTGGAATATCCACTGATACTGTAAGTCACAAAACAAGGAACAAGAAAGAAGAAAATTGGCCTTCCTTAAGTAGCAGTGTGTGCTAATGAGGGACTATGTCATGTTTACTTTGCATAAAGAGTTCCCTCCTCACTGAACAGCTTCCTGACTTGCTTCCTCCCAGGCTTCAAGCCTCTGTTCAAATGTCACCTCCTTAGTGAAGCCATCCCTGACCCCCTATTTAAAATCACAACCCCTTCCAATTGAGCCTCCATTTTCTTTCCCTGCTTTACTTTATTCATAGAACTTATTACCATCTAATATAGGCTAATGTATTATTATCTCCTTTATCATGTGTCTCCTCCCACTATAACATTAGTTCCAGGAGGGCAAGGATTTTGGTCTGCTTTCTTCATTGCTATATATCCCCAGAGCCCAGGAGAATATCTGTAACTCACTATATGGTTCCTAGATCTTTTTAAAGACACAAAAATTATCTGCTCTCTCAGGGCAAACATTCTAGTGGAGGAGATGAGCAACAAAACAAACCAATAAAATAAGCTTGGTGATAAAAGCCATGTGATAGCAAATAAAAGGAGTGGTTAAGGAAGGGCTCTTTGGAGGTTGTCTCTTTTGAGCACTGATGGAAAAGATGAGCAAGACACTGGATAGAGATGGTAGAAGAGCATCCCGGAAGAGGGAACCTCAAACCTGATGCCCTGAAGACACGGCAGGCTGGGTTGGAATGGAAAGTGAGGCAATGAACTGAAATGTCGTGATTTGAAGGAAAAGGGGTGAAGTTGGAGAGTGGACAGGAGCCCGACCCTGAAATGCTCTCTTCATTTATCCCCATTGCTAACCAAAATGTAAGTCATCGAAGTCCCTCTTGCACCTGCTTTGAATACCATTTCTGACTCTCCAAGCTCTTCCTCGTCACTCAGGTCTCTCAGCAGAAATAATCACTTCTTCAACATAAAATTCCTTGGAAACCTGTGTGCACACACGAACACGCGCACACACATACCAGCAAGAGCCAAACACTTTATCTTCATGTCCTTGATAGCATTTATCACTATTTGAAATTTTATTGTCAGTCTCACACACACATGCGTGCACACACACACACACACACACACACACCACTAGATTGCAAGCCTATGAGAGCAAGAATATTTTCTGTCTTATTCACCAGTATAATAGTATATTCCCAGCTTCTGGAAACAGGCTTGGCACATAACAGGTACTCAAAATTATTTGATGGATAAGGTCATTGTCCTTGGGAAGCAGACTCTGAGGCAGAGATTTGTGCTCAGTAAGTTTACAGGGAGTGGTCTTAATAAAAACACATGTAACAGATGAGGAGAATGGCAATGGACAGAGGACTGAGTTGAACTATGACTCAGGTGCAATGGAACTAGGATGGCTCTTCAGAAATGCTCTCAATGGAGACTATCTATGGGGCTCAGCCTCCTTGTTCCACATGGACCACACACTGCAAACAGGCCACCCCAGGGAAGGTTGGGAATTAATTTTGGGTGAGGCAGCTCCCTTCAGCCAGAGCAAGTTTTGAAGAAGCACTCAACTGTAACCCATTAGCAGCCAACACTCAGGGCAAGTACAGAACTGAGGACTTTAAATCTACGAGAGAAAGTTTGGGCAACACATCCCAGCACCTACCGCAATAAATGAATGAACAATAAATGAATTCATTCTTATTGCCTAAACTTATGTTGAAGTGTCTCTAATCTAATTGGCCATGTCCAATACAGTTTTATCGATCCTATCATGTGGAACAGCCCTCTACTTACTTTAACACATTGTGTATAAAATGTATATGCATGCATCACCCTATACTTACTTCTACCCTAGAAGATTTTTAAATCTGTATTTCTGTCACAAATAATTTTAGCCCATTTCTGTTACCCTATTTCAACACAGCTTTTAAAAATAAATAAATTTATTTTATAGGCATGTCACAAACATTTTCATGATGACTTTAGTGTCAGGAAATGAGCCTGTTTAAAGTTTTTTCTCCATCAACAGAGAAAGCCCTATAGATAGCAATGAATTCCCTAGATTTGTTTTATTTTGTGTCTTCTTACTACCAGGCTATTTTTCTGCCTCTAGCCAAAATCTACCAGTTCTGCTTTCTCTTGGAAGCTCATTTGTGAAGGCTTTTTATTGTTCCTTCAGATATGTGAATTTGAAAGTAATAATAATAATAATACTGAACTGGAACAAGTTATCTGCTGAAAAGTATGGCAGGTAAATATGGAGGTGATAATATAACAGTCATTTTACTAGAAAGACTCAGGTTTCTGGGATCTAGATACAGGCAAACAGTTTGGCCTCATGTTTTAGAGAGTTGTTTTCAAGACCAATTTTATGCATTAATAGAGGAATTTATGACCAAAATGACCCAGCATAGTAAGAGCTCTTCCTTTTTTAAACATTCTGCTTAAAAACACTAATGTGTAGTGAAGTAACTAGAAAGCACAAGAAATTATTTTCAAGTTCACATTGAGAAATCCGTCTCTCTACTGTACAAGTATGCCCAACATCCTTCTCAGCCCTCATCGGATGATTCGGCACTGGATTTCTGACTAGACAGAGACTCTGAAGTTACCCAAACATGGGACTAGGAAAATGAGAACCATCTGAGCAAGTTGCATATAAACAGGAAGAGGGCAGTCCTGAGTAACTCCCTTGGTATGAGGTCTGTTTTCCTGAACCACCTGGGGCATGGAGCATGGGCAGCTTGGCCTGGTTATTTAAAATATCAAAAGACAGAGTGGACACTGAATATAAAATTGACTAACTTTAACGTAAATTGGTGCAGACACTATGGAAAGCAGTATAGATATTCCTCAAAAATTTAAACTAGAACTACCATATGACTCAACAATTCCACATCTGGGTGTTCATCCTAAGGAGAGGACGTCGCCATCTCGAAGAGATAGTGCACCCCCATGTTCACAGCATTACTGACAACCACCAAAACATGGAAACAGCCTCAGTGTCCACTGATGGATGAATGGATAAAGAAAATGCGATGTATATATATGATGGAATATTGTTTGGCTTTAGAAACTCTGCCACTTATGAAAACACAGATAAACTTCAAGGGCAGTATGCTAAGTAAAATTAAGTCAGAGAGACGAATACCATATAATCTCACATATATGTGGAATCCAAAAAAAAACCCTGAAGTTATAGAAACAGAGAACAGACCGGTGGTTACCAGGGGTAGGAGGTAGGGGTGGAGGAAAGAGGTAAGTATGGTCAAAGGGTACCAACATCCAGCTATAAGATAAATAAATTCATGCAGCATGGTGACTGTAGTTAACAATACTATATTGTATATTTGAAAGTTGCTAAAAGAGTAGATTTTAAAAGTTCTTGTTACACAAAAAAATTATAACTATGTGAGGTAACAGATGTGTTAACTAACTTTATTGTGGTCATCGTTTTGCAACATATATACACATATAAAATTACTACACTGTACACTCTAAACTTATACAATGTTATATGTTAATTATATCTCAATAATGCTGTGGAAATTAATTAATTAATTAAATTGACCATTTTTAAATGAGTAGGAAAAATAACCAGTCATGAACTGTAGTGACTAGTGGTGGGACAGGAAATGGTTTATTGCTGACATAAGGAATGTTTTTCTGCAAAGTCCATTTTTATTCCATGGGTGGACACACAAACTAGCTGACCTGGGTCTCAGTGTGGCATCCTAACATCCTTAGGTCAGTTTTCACCTTCAACAATGATAAACTTCATCATGCTCATCCATCAACATCGCTGGGGACCATTGAACTGAACCTTGTCCACAGTCATTATTATCGGTTTGCTAAATAAAATAAAGAGAGATAAGTGGGAAAAAAGAAAATGGGAAATGGGAAAACAGAGAAAGAGATTTGATTGGAGAGTTTTACTGAGATGGATTACACACAATGGGGAAGCATGGAGTATCCCTAGCTCTGACACGCACATAAATATTGAAGTTCTCCCAGACAAACTTCCCTACAGAGATGGGATTATCACCTGCCTCATGAGAGTCTGGGAAAGCTCACTACTCTCCAGAGTACTTTTCCATTAAATGAATAATGTTAGAAGTGCCACATTTGGAGATTTGCACACTTGTGGTGACTGTACAAAAATGGGAGGTCAGGTAATGGTGATAGTTTTTCTTCCTCAGAATTTGGCCAAGGACCAAGTCTTTCTCTTTTGGGGTATAGCCAATTTTATGGATAGATGCTAGCTCCCGAAAAGAACCTCACTGATGAGCTGATATAATTTTCATATTGCATGAGTGAAGAATGGCGTGAGAAGAGCCAGAAAGGCCAGATGACATGCTCAGGTTACTTAACAGGATAGAGACTGAGCTGAACGAGGGTCTCCTGACATGCGGCCTAAGGACTATTACCCCCTTTAATCCTTCCACAAGGTTCCATTTCCATAGGGCTGATTTATATATTGACAGCTACACGAGGGATATAAGGTGAGAGAACATCAGATGCAGCACAGTTTTTAAAAGATTCTCATCTGGTTAGTGCATAGGGTTAGAGTACAGGTGCTCAACTTGATAAAAATTGGATGCAGTGTGAAAAGAACACCATAATACATTATACTTGGATATTCTACAAACCTCTATTCTTTATGTGTTATAAACTACAGAAAGAATAATTGGACAAAATCTTCTTGTTAGGAGAAGTATAGAGAGTCTAATTTTTTTTTCTTAACTGGGATTAGGACAATAATTGAACCAACTTTCCTACTTCTTGCCCAAGGACATTAGAATCTTCAGTGGAACATGTTTTGGGTGTTCATCAGAAATGAAGATGGGTTCAAAATACCAGGGTAAATCCTAGCTCTGATACAGCTAAGATCATATATAGAATGTTCTTAAAGTTTTACTTGACTTATTAAGCAAATGTTTAACTTCTTGATTTGTAGCTGACTACACCTTGAATGTGTCTATTTAGACTGAGAACAATGTAAAAACTATTTCCGTTGCTCAGAAAACAACCAGAAGCTTTTCTAAGCTTTTCAAAACAGCTTTTCTCAGGAAGCTCCACAGCATCACTTCCACAGGCGAAGGCCTGCACAATTTTATTAGGACCATTACAGAATAAAATATGAAGTTTTTCCCATGCCTTCAAGGCTGTTGGTGATCCAGCTCTCTAATGTTTTCCTTACCACTCTCCTTGCTCATTCTGCCCCCATCACCCTCACTTTCTTTCTACTGCTCACACATCCCCAAACTCTACTCATCCCACAGCTTTGGCATTTGTTGTCTCCTTTCTTTTCTCCCCAGATCTTTGAATGACTGAACTATCTCCAAAGTTAGGTATTCGCTTACATGTATTTCCTTGAAGAGGCCTTTCCTGCCCAGCTCATCTAAAATAGAGTGGTCCAACCATTTCTTCATTTTCTTTTCTTCAAAGCTTTTAGCATCTTATGAAATTACTTACTTCTTTTATTATTTATTTCTTTATGTATTTACTGATCATCCTCTCAGTAAGCTTCATGAGAACAGGAATCTTATTTATTTTTTCATTGCTCTATCCCCTATCCCAACATAGTACCAGGCCCTTAGTACCCACTCACTAAAAATATTGCATATTGGCCTTGGTCAGGTATCTCAGTTGTTTAGAGCATTGTCTTGATATGCTAAGGTTGCTGATTCTGATTCCTGGTCAGAGCACATACAAGAATCAACCAATGAAGACATAAATAAGTGGAACAATGTCTGTCTGTCTGTCTGTCTGTCTGTCTGTCTCTCTCTCTCTCTCTATGTCTCCCTCCCTGCCTCTCTCAAATCAATAAATAAAAATATTTTTAAAAGACTGCATACTGAATAACTGATTAAAAAGTCAATTAATATGGCACCAGTCCCCATTCCTTATTCACCCATCCAGGGTTTCATACAGGCCAAAGAGGTCATATGCCTAGGCATTGTAGGTATCAGGAGCACTTAATCATAATAACATAAGAAGAAGCATCTACTGTGAGCCTGCTTTGTCAGGCTATGCACACATTCCCTAAGTCCCATGAAAACCCTGAGTAGGTACTTTTATGATTTACTCCATTTTACAAATGACAAAACCAAGATAGGAGAACTTAGGAAACTTGATCAATGTTATATATTTAGTAGACAGTGAAGCCCAGATTTGTTCCCAAGCATTCTGATTACACTTAAGAATTACCTTTACTTTATTTCTTTATTTGTGCTTTAGTTTCAGTTAGCTATCAAGTTACCCTAATTCTAAAAACAACAAAAGTTTAATTTTCTATTATTGAAGAATGGATTTTTATAATATACTTCCCAGGGGTGTCCAATCCATGGTCCATGGGCCACATGTGGCCCAGGATGGCTAGGAATACAGCCCAACACAAAACTGTAAATTTACTGAAAACCTTGTTTTTGCTCATTACTTTTCATTAGCGTTTGTGTATTTAATGTGTGGCCTAAGACAACTCTTCTTCTTCCAATGTGGCCCAGAGATGCCGAAAGGCTGGACATCCCTGCCAGTCTAAACCATTTTGGGAACATAATTCTTTTCTACTTCTTAATGCCATAACAACAGAAATATTTTATCTCAGCTGCCTAAAGTTTGGGGTCACGTGAGCTTTACAGTGGATTATTTTTCAACTTTTATTTGCCGCTTTTGACTGTGATTACATCATTTCATAGTAATCCATATCCATGTGTAAATGAGCTTCTAATAACACAGAGAAGAGAACTGGATTGTGAAGGGACAAAGGAGGGGGAATAAATCTAGAGTCTAGCTTTTGTTTCTGAACTTTAGTGTTTTTCTTCATAATGAAAACCAAGCAATCAATGTAAAAGCATTCTGAAAAGTCCTTACCTGGCCAGTAAAGGGTCTACATTCTTCAAACTTCCAAATCTTAATTCAAGACTTGATTTTTCCCAGGTGGGTAAGTTATTTTCAGAGTCAGTAAAGAGTCAAGAGGTAGATAATTAGTTTCCTCTCCTTATTTTAAAGAGTGTATTACTGGTCATGGTTGTGAAACATTTTTGAATTGGGGTCTTCAACCAAGCTTATCGAAACCGCAGGTTATGCCTGGGTGGTGCATACAGAAAGCCTCCCAGTGGAGAAATTAAGCTGTCTCAAAGTACCTTTGGAGAAAGTTACTCTTCTCAGTGCTGGATTGAAGGTTTAGGAGATTGGATTTTGTGTTTATCAGAGCAAAAAAAAAGAAAAAAGAAAAAGAAAATTTCAGTCCCCTAATAAAGTTAAAGGAAATACCTGGACCATATATTGTTCCCCTTTAAGCAGGCAGTCCATGTGAAATATTTGATTGTAAAATAAATCAATACCTTGAAGCAACCAAAGTTGTATATGTATTTATATAATTCCCCCTTAGCTTTGAAAGCTCTTTTTCTGTATTTAAAAAAAAAAAGAAAAAAGAAAAACACCTGTGGTGTACTATTATTAGGCACACCAACAAATCCAAAATAACTAACTAGAGGAATGACCTGATTTTATTCGATAGTTCACAGAATGAGATATTGGCTCAAATTCATTTTCAACTAGAATGTTTTATATTATCTCACAATCCCTGGTTAATGTCACTGGGAATCTCTTGTTAAGCTGATAAGTCTAATGCACATGAAGTTCAGCTTGCAGGTAGTTAAAGACTTTCAGATATAGAGTTGTCTGTGTAAGTACTACCACTACATCCATTCCCACAGTGACTAAGTGTTCAGGCAAAGATAGACTGTAGATTTGGTCAGATGTATAGGTGAAGGGAGAAAAGGAGGAAGAAGATGGAAGAGAAAAGAGAAGTGAAATAAAGAGAAGGATGAAAGACAAAAAGAGAAAAATCACATTTTACCTTTGCCAGATGGCTCCAGAACATTTTGGTTTTGGATTTTTTTTTATTTATCTGCAGAAGGTAAATGGGCTTTGGATTTGGAATATTTGTACTTGCTAATCACACAGTACTTAATGATGGTCTTTGCAAATGTTTTGGGCTCAAGAGTATAAGAAAATACATACCATACATTTTAAACTTTATGTACAACCTTGTATATTTCTTCCATACTTGGAATATCTTCACCATCTTCAAATTATTATTCAAATAGTCTTCAGACTCTTTGGGATTGTCCTTGCATTTGCTGATAGCTCAGAGTCTTGGCCACAGCAAATGATGAGAAACCTAGATAATTGATACTATTCTCATTGCCCAGATGAAGTTAATAAAGCTTCTGAGTCTAGATCTAGGGAAACATTAGTACTATTAAAACTTCAACTAATCACCCTGGCTGGTGTGGCTCATTGGGTTGAGCGAAGGCCTGTGAAAAAAATGGTCACTGGTTCAATTCCCAGTCAGGGCACATGCCTCACTTGCAAGCCAGGTCCCGAGTAAGGGGTGCACAAGAGGCAACCACACATTGATGTTTCTCTCCCTCTCTCTCTCTTTCCTTTCCCTCTCTCTAAAAATAGATAAATAAATAAATCTTTTTAAAAAACAACTTAAACTAGTATCTGCAAATTGTAGTCCATTGAACACTGGACCTATGAGATGATAATCAGTTTTCTAGGGACAAAAAGGTTAATGATCCATTAAATTTGAAAAACTTGAGTTCCAAAATGAAGGATAAAGTCATATGATAATAGCAATAGGTGAAGTAAAAGCATTTGACAATATCCAGCATCCATTTATGAATTTAAAAAACTGTCAGAAAAGCAGGAATAGAGGAAACACACCTCAACATAATAAAATCCATATATGACAAACACACAGGTAACATCATACTCAATGGGGAAAAACTAAAAGCATTTTTCTTAAGATAAGTAACATGAGAGTGGAAAGGTTATCCACTTTCACCACTTTTATTCAACATAGTATTGGGAGTCATAACCACAGCAATGAAACAAGAAAAATAAATAAATAAAAAGCATCCAATTGGAAAGAAAGAAGAAAAGCTGTCATTATTTGTAGATGACATGATACTATATAGAAAGAACCCTGAAGATCCCACCAAAAAACTACTAGAACTGATAAATGAGTTCAGTAAAGCAGCAGGATACAAAATAAATATTCAGAAATCAGTTTCATTTTTATTCCTCAATAATGAAGAATCAGAAAAAGAATGTAAGAAATGAACCCCATTTATAATTTAATCAAAATAAAAAAAAATCTGGGAATAGATTTAAACAAGGAGGTAAAACACCTGTAGTTAGAAAATTATAAGACACTGAAGAAAGTAATTGAAAATACAAATAAATGGAAACATACACTATGCTCACGGGTAGAAAGAAATGAACTGTTAAAAAATCAATAGTACCCAAAGCAATCTGTCAATTCCATGCAATTTCTATCAACATACCAATGTCATTTTCACAAAACTAGAATAATCCAAAAATTTATATGGAATTAAAAAAGACCTCAAATAGCCACAGCAATCTTGAAAAAGAATAACAAAGTTGGAGATAATACGCTACCTGATATCAAACTATACTACAAGGCTATAGTAATCAAAACACCATGGTACTGACACAAAAACAGACATATAGATCAGTGGAACAGAACAGAGAGCACCCCCCCAAAAAAAAATCCCACACATATGTAGTCAATTAATATTTGACAAAGGAGGCAAGAACATACAATAAAGATAGTATATTCAATAAATGGTGTTGGAAAAATTGGATAGATATGTGCAAAAAACTGAAACTAGACAACCTTCTTATACCACACTGAAGAATAAACTCAAAATGGATTATAAAAACATAAATGTTAGCCCCGGTTGGTGTAGCTCAGTGGATTGAGCGCGGGCTGGGAACCAGAGGGTCCCGGTTCAATTCCCCGTCGGGGCACATGCTTGGGTTGCGGGCCAGGTCCCCAGTGAGGGCCATGTGAGAGGCAACCATACATTGCTCTTTCTCCCTCCCTTCTCCTCTCTCTGAAAATAAATAAATAAAATCTTAAAAAAAAAAAAAACATAAATGTTAGACTTGGAACCATAAAAATCCTAGAAGAAAACATAAGTAGTTGACTGTCTTGACATTGCTCTCAGTAATATTTTTTCTGATATATCTCCTCAGGCAAGGGAAACAAAAGAAAAATAAACAATTGGGACTAGATCAAGCTAAAAAGTTTTTGCAAGGCAAAGGAAACCATCAACAAAGTGAGATTTCCAGTCAAGATGGTAGTGTAGGCAGACATGGCTGGCCTCCTTGAACAACCACATCAAAATTACAACTAAAATATAGAACCACCACCACTCAGAACCATCAGAAATTGAGTTGAATGGAAGTCTGACAATTACAGAATTAAAGAAACCATATCCATCCAAACTGAGCCACAGAGCTGGCAAGCTGGTGCCGCATCTCAGACTCCATCAACTGTTTGACCGCCTTGGAGATCCCCAGAGACTCTGCCTCACCCAACTTATGAGCCCACCCAAGCTGCTTTACCATATGAATAGCTGGTCTTGGTTCATGCTTCACAACTTCCTAAATCCTATCAAACAAGCAATAGCTGGCCTCAGTGAGCCCTGGGCCAGCACTAGCAGCAGCCAGCCTAGATTCATAGCTTGGCTTAGCCTGGGAATCTCTAAGCTCAGCACAAGTAGCAGCCATCTCAGATTATTTTAGAGCTCAGGCAGGGTAGACCCAGGCAAAATGGGAACTGACATTGGCCTGCACCACCTGGGAAATGCCAGGGTCAGCACACCGGTGGACAGCTACACACCACACTGGAGCACTGTCACCCTGCCTCTGCACAGCTGATCCTCCATGGAGGGCAGAGGTTGGTGATCAGTGGTCACAGCCAGTCCTTGCAACTAAGTTTCTGGGGTAAATCCCTCCCATTGTCCTGCCAACAAGAACTAATGCTCAACTACAAGAAGAGGGTGTACTTAGCCCACACAAAGGGTGAACCTCCAGTACTCAGCTTGGGTGATAGGGGAGGCCATACCACTGGATCCTACATGCCACCTACTACATTAGGCCACACTACCAAGACGCAGAGCCTAAGCAGCTCTACCTAATATATAGAAACAAGTACAGGGAGGCTTCCAAAAAGAGGAGACAAACAAACACGGCCCAAATGAAAGAACAGATCAAAACACCAGAAAAAGAGCTAAATGAAATGGAGATAAGCAATCTATCAGATGCAGAATTCAAAACACTCTTAACAAGGATGCTCAAGGAACTTAGTGAAGGCCTCAACAGCATAAAAAACTCCAGCTAGAAATGAAGGATTCATTTACTTAAATGAAGAACAATTTACAGAGAAACAATAGTAGAGTGCATGAAGCTCAGATCCAAATCAATTATTTGGAACATCAACCAATCAGAACAATAAGAATAAAAAAGAATCCAAAAGAAAGAGGATAGTATAAACAACCTCTGGGACAACTCTAAGCAGTCCAACATTCACATCATAGGGGTGCCAGAAGGAGAAGAAAAGGAACAATAAATTGGACAAATATTTGAAAAAATAATGAAAAAAAATCCCTAATTTGGTGAAAGAAATAGATATGCAAATCCAGAAAGCACAGACAGTCCCAAATAAGATGGATGCAAAGAGGCCCACTCCATGACACATCATAATTAAAATGCCAAAGGTTAAAAAAAATAAAATAAAATGCCAAAAGTTAAAGCTAAAGAGAAAATCTTAAGAGCAGCTAGAGAAAAGAAGTTAGTTACCTACAGGGGAGGTCCTATAAGACTATCAGCTGATTTCTCAAAAGAAAAATTTGCAGGCTAGGAGAAATTGGCAAGAAATATTCAAAGTCATGATAAGTAGGGACCTACAGCTGAGATTGTTCTAACCAGCAAAGATATCACTTATAATGAAAGGGCAGATAAAGAGCTTCCAGTGTGGCTCAGTGGATTGAGTGCTAGTCTGCAAACCAAAAGGTTGCCAGTTTGAATCCCCTTCATGGCACATGCCTGGGTCTCAGGCCAACCTCCTGGTTGGGGCATGCAAGAAGCAACACATTGTTGTTTCTCTCTTTCTCCCTTCCTTCCTTCTCCTCTCTCTAAAATATAAAAGAAAAAACTAAAGGAGTTCATCATCACCAAACTATTATTATAGAAAATGTTAAAAGGACTCATTTAAGAAAAAGAAGATCAAAACTATGAACAATAAAATGGCATTAAATACATATCTATCAACAATTGAATCTAAAAAACAAACTAAGCAAACAAGAACAATAGAGACAGAATCATGGATATGGAGAGTATTTTGATTCTTGCCAGATGGGAGGGGGGCATGGAAGAATTCATATAGAGGCAAGGGGATTAAGAAGTACAAATAGGTAGTCACAGAAGAGCCATTTGGATATAAGGTACAGTATTGCAAATGGAGTAGCCAAAGAACTTATACCACACATTACCTATGGACATGAGCAATGGTGCAGAGATTGCCTGAGGGAGTAGGGTGTGTGCATGGAGGTGGGGGGAAGGGGAAAATATCAGGACAGTTGTAAATGCATAACCAATAAAAATAATTTAAAAAATGAAAAGACAACCTATTTAATGGAAAAAGATATTTGCCAGTGATACATTCAATAAGGGGTCAATACCCAAAATTTATAAAGACTCATATAACTCAACACCAAAACAGCAAACAATTCAATTAAAAATGGTCAAAGGATCTGAATAGACATGTATCCAAAGAGGACTTACTGATGGCTAATAGACACATGAAAAGATGCTCATGTCACCACTAATCATCAGAGAGATGCAACTTAAAACCACAATGAGATATCACCTCACACCTGTCAGAATGGCTATCATCAATAAAGCAACACACACATGTTGGTGAGGATGTAGAGAAAAGGGAATCCTCATGCACTGTTGGTGGGAATGCAGAATGATAAAGCCATGATGGAAAACAATATGGAATTTCCTCAAAAAAAGTAAAAATGGAATTGCCTTATCACCCAGCATTTCCATTTCTGGGTATACATCTGAAGAAATCAAAAACACTTATTTAGAAAGACACGTTTACTACCATGTTCACTGCAGCATTATTTACAATAGCCAAGCTATGGAAGCAACCCAAGTGCCCATCAATAGACAAGTGGATAAAAAAGCAGTGGTACATATATACAATGGAATATTATTCAGCCATAAAAAAGAATGAAATCTCACCATTTGTGACAGCATGGATGGACTTAGAGGGTGTTATTAAAAGTGAAATAAGTCAGAAAGAGAAAGACAAATATATTATTTCACTTATATGTGTAATATAAAAAACAAAATAAATGAACAAACAAAACAGAAACAGATTCATAAATACAGAGAACAAACTGAGGGTTGCCAAATGGGAGAGTATTGGGAAATTGGATGAAAAAGGTGAAGGGATTAAGAAGTACAAATCAGTAGTTATAGGATAGTCACAGGGATGTAAAGTACAGCAATAGGAATATAATAAATAATATTGTGATAACTATGTATGGTGTCCAATGGATACTGGAATTATTGAAGGGATCTCTGTAAACTACACAAATGTCCAACCAGTATACCGTAACCTGAAACTAATATGCAATAATACTGAATGCCAATTTCACTGGAAATTTCTTAAACGTGAAAAACTTGGATTTCAACAGAATGCAAATTCAATCACACAAATCTTCATGAAGGGGAATATATTCCAAGTTTCCCAAAGCCTTTTTTACAACTGAGGAAAAAATTGGTGTATAATATATGAGCTTCAGGTGTAACACATTAAGTGATCACCACCAAAAACCTAGTACCTCCCTCACCCCACATATGTCAGCCTTCACCCCTTCACCCCAGTGTAGTCTAGACCGGTTCCTACTCACCTCCTTCACCAAACAATCTCTATTATCTTTCAGGAGTAACCATATGGCTACAAAATGAGGAGAAAAGCTTTATTTTAGTTAAAATTACATTATTTGATAACCAAAGAACGTATATGCATATATGCTTAGCCCACAGACAACAATGTGGTGAAGGTCAGGGCTGGAGCTGGGTGGAGGGGGACAAATGGGGAACATTTGTAATAGTGTCAACAATAAAAAAAGAAACTGTATTATTTGAAAAACAAAAATCTGGTTTTTTAAATTACTTTAATAACTCCCAACGTTCCAGGAGGAGCTGAAATCATCTCCACTGTAGCAGAAAAACCAGACTCTGGGAAGATATCAATATCAAAATAAACCAAGGCTCAAATTTGAGCCTTAGCAACTACTTGGTACATGGCCTTGGGTAAGGTCTTATCATCTCTGAGCCTCTACTCTCTCTAAAGTGAGGGTAATGATGCAAACGCTGTACCATTGTATGAGGATTAAATGAAACAGCCCATGGAAAAGCACCTTTCCTTGGCCTCAGGGTTGATATACCATTAAAATAAATTCTTTTCCCCTTTTTCCTGCCTTTCTCAGCAAATACCCCACCCTTGAAACCCCAAGCGAACATTTTAGGAAAACTGATGCAGTAACTAAACATCAGTGTTTCGCTAAAAAAAAATAAATAAATAACCTTGAGAAACTCTCTTTGGCATTCCAGTCTGGGTGGAGTAGATACACAGGTTGGATTCCACTCATAGATGATGAAGCTTCTAGACTGTTCCTCCTGAGACTCCCTTCTGGAAAGGCCTCCTGTCAAAATCTGTGGAGATCAATCTTGTCCCAAAGGTCAACATGTTTGTCACCTCCTGTCTAGACTATTGCAGTGCTCGAGACCTGGACCTCCCACAGGGAGCTGTCCACTGACAGCAGATGACTCAGACGTGACAGCAGGCCTGCTGGTTAGGTCAGTCCAAAGCAAGCCCAGCACGCCCCTGTGGACTCTCGGCCTTGGCTGCTGTTTTACGTCAAGTCCAATTGACCATCTGGGCTCTCAAATTAAATCACTAGGCGGTGATGAGCCTGGCTTGCTGGAAGACCTTTTCATTCCACACGACCCGCTGATAACTTGTTGGACATGAAGATATTGGAACACAATAGAGATAGCCCTTAATTCAAGTCTGTTTTCAATTCAAGTAACTGGCCCCGTGTATGCTTCTAGTTAATGTGTATGAATGCCAGGGCCAAGAGGAGTCTGCATGCTCCTCTGTCTCCCCAGACCAGAGACTAGGGTTCAGAACATCTCAAAGAATTAAAGAAGTAAATTAAGCACAGAGAACATGAAAAGGGGAGGAGGGGCAGAGGTATGCTAAATTGACTAAAACTTGCTAAAATTAGCATTCTTGCTCCCAATCTAACTCTTTCCCTGGGTCATTATTGTTTTGAATTACTTTGAATTAAAAATACATTCTTGCCTACAAATTCAGAAGGTGCCACATTGGACTTTTTCCAGTAGGGATGGTATCGTCAACATTCTCTATCAGCTCCTCTCATCACCAATATTCCTAGTCTATTTACTTTAAAAGTCAGTGGGAAGAAGCTGTGAGAAAATACAGCTATGTAACAGAACTGCCCTGCAGAAGATGAGGAGCTTAGGCATGCAGCCTCATCAATGGGACAGAGTGGGTTTCAGTAAAGAAAATTGATCCTTTCCAGTCTTCAACTTCTATCACCTTGACCAATCATTAAGCTAATCAATCACTGTTTGGCCTTTTAAAGACAGGAAACTGATATTCTTAGCACTTACCAATTTGCCAAGAACATATTTACTTTTATTTAGATGCATGGGGGCAGGGGGAGGAGGGAAGAGTTTATACCTCATTATTGGATTACCCAGTCTGCTACCACCCTCTTCACTGCATGGACATTTGAGAGAACATGGGGGCCTAAACCAGATCCTATCCTCCAATCACAAACTGTACAAGTTTAGAGCATGCAAAGGTGATGACAGTGGCTATTTTAAAGGGCTTTCATAAGCAAATTATGCTCCATTATCTCAGCAACTTCCCAGAGCTTCCTCGATTCAACATGGCTCCCAATAATCCTTTCATTTGCATTTTTCCTCTTCTCCTGAAATACCCTCCCTCAATGCAAGACAAGATAGAACAGTCTATATAAGAATCTTTGAGACAGCAGGCAGTTTGCATGGGATCATATGAGTTTGCTTTGAAGCAGTCCAGGCACACAACTTTTTCTGCATCAAGATTATTAGCATGAGCCTGCACATGAGCGCCCAGGTTGTCTCTTACCCTCAAGCTCCTCCTCGAATAAAACTCAAGGGGATTGGGAGGTTTCTACACGTTTCCTTCTGAGCAGTCTGTCAGTCAGGGTGCATCACACTCACTTTCCAAAAATGGCAAAAAATCCAGCCAGATTCTTCCAAGAAGGAATGATGTCATTTGTTAATCTTACGCTGCCACTTAAGTAATCCAAACAAGCCCTCTTCCCACTGAAGAAGAAATGCACCCCTTATTCTTTCTGTAAGTCAGGGATGGGATTATGGTTCTCTTGCCTTGATTCTTCATTGGTACAATCACAGAAACAAACAAAAGTGATTTCTTTTTCTAGATGGACATTTTGTACTGAGTGACACTCTCTCATTGCGATCTACCTTCTCTAAACTGTTGCCTATTCAATATTTCTGTTTCTTTTAACATTCCTTTCCCCTGTAGGTCTCATTCCTGACAGTTGAATAGCTCTGAGGCAGGGCACCTCAACCAGTGACATTAGAAGAAATGGAAGAGAGAAATAAAGATTAATAGTTCAGTTGGGCAATCATCTTAATTGACCAAAAAGCAGGTCAGGCTGTTTGCGCAAGTGCAAATTGTATGCATGTCATATATAAGTCTTAGACTTTTCCCCTCTGGTTTTCTGCCCTTCAATAAACCTTCAGGGAGTAAAGGAAGAAGACTCATTCCTTCATTAGAAATCTCACTTGCATAAAGAGAAAATTTTTTTTCTGATTATATCATTCCTCTCTGCAACCATGTACCTTTATATGAGGTACAATAATGGTAAGATCTACATTCCCAAAGTCATAGTCTTGTGCCTTCTAGAAAATTTCCACACTGAAACAAACAAACTACTTTGTCAAGGGAATTAAGATACAACTGATAGAACTTTTAGCTGGACTGGATTATCAACCTTGAAGAGATAACTACCTTGAAGAGAAATGTAAATAGATAGCATGACTTTGCCCCATTAGAATTGAAGAATGGAAGTACAGTAAGAAGATAATCTTAAATAATGTGAAAAGGGAAAGGTTGAACTAGAGATCAATGTATATGTGGGAGATAAACTTAAGATCGCTCTTGACATTCTCTTTACAATACAACTTATATTAAAAATACATTAATTCAGCATTTATTGAGTATCTGATCCATAAATCCCACAAAAAAATTAATGAAACATACTTCCTAGATACAGAAAATTTGATATGTAGTTGATGTTGGACAAAATATAAACTTAGGTTGTAAAACTTTTACATACATCTTTCCATTTGATATTCAAAGTAATCCTGTGAGCTATATAGAAGGGCTTATTCTTACTTAATGTCAGAAAAAGCTGAGGTTGAGTGAGGCTGAATGATTTGCACTGATCACACAGAAGTAATAAAAACCCAACCCAGATCCAACCCAAAGTTATCGGACACCAAATCCGCTACAATCCATTGCCTCTACACTTCAAAGTAAACTGCCACAAGTGCCAAAAGGGAGATATGTGCAGAGTTACTGGCATATCTTTTCACTGAGGAGATCAGAAAGATTTCATGGAGGTCTTTGATCTGAGCCTTGAAAGAGGGCAAAGTTTTGACAGGCAACAATGGACATGGAGGACATTATAAGCTGAAGGAAATCGTTTAGAAGAGCAGAAGGTAAGGAGGCAGGAACTTGTGCACACTTAAGAAACAGTAAGTGGTCCAGGTCGGCTGGAGCACAACTATGTGAAGGGGAGCAGTGGGAGATAAGGTTTGGTTTGGAATCAGGTCGTGGAGTGCCTTGAATGCCTTGCAAAGGAATATGAACACTTTTGGCCGACAATGGAGAATTACTGAAGGTTTTTGGATAGAAGAATGATATAATCAGAATAGAACTTTAAAAAGAGTAATCTGGCAGTAAAATGTAGAATCTTTTGGAAGAGGCTGAGGAGTTCTGAGGCCAGGGCAGAAATCCAGATAAGAAATACTAGAGGTCTGATTTACCAGAGTGGGGACAGAAAGGAAGAAAATAAGAGATAAAGAGGGGGAATGTTTAAAATACAGAATCAAGAGAACTCCTTGACTAATTAAATGATAAAATGAAAAGGAAAGAAAGAAGCTTGTCTTAGGGACTGTAAAAGTAATGGCAATTATTGAAATAAAAAATAAACAAGAAGGGCATGTTTCTAAAGAAAGAAAATTAGTTCAGGTTTGATGGTATTCAGTGTCCAACTGAGACATCTGCCGTGAAAACATGTAACTGAAAGAACGAAATGATCTACCC
>PVJI01012322.1:0-51896 GCA_004026765.1 Micronycteris hirsuta | reverse complement strand
AAAAAAAAAGAAATTTAATATACATGGAATCCTATAATATGTGATGTGGTCTTTCGTGATTTTCTTCTTTTCCCTTAGCCTCATGTGTGCAAGGTTCTTTGGTGTGGTAGCTCATTCCAGGACTTCATTCCTTTTTACGGTTGAGTAGTGTCCCGTGTTGTCAGTTGATGGACATTCGGATCATGTCCACTCTGGCTATTATAAATTCTGCTGCCACAAACATCCAATTGTTTTCCTTTTGCAGTTGCAAAGATGGGAGGCCTCCGAGCTGAAATGGTAACTCAAAGGCTTGCAACAGGAGGAATCGTCCTCTTCCGGACTCCACTTTGCCCATCGCCAACACCACTGGACCCACCGTGGCAGCCACGGCACCTGAGGGCTCCTCTCCTCCCGTTACCCCAAAGATCACCTGAAGGCCTGTCATCCATCACTCCAGTTCTCTAACCCCAAAACGATCATCCCGTCAGCTGCCACAGTCTCCTGCCTCTTTCCCTTTCCCACAGCTTTCTTCTGGTTCTCTGCCAAACTTTACCTCGACTTTATGCCCAAGTTGCCTTGGGATATAGCTCTGAGGACTCTACCTCCCCAATTATTCCAAGTGGAGCTATTTCCTGTTGTACCCCAGGGGCTGGGAGCAAAAGCCAGCCCTCTGTCTCTCCAGCACTGCTTCCTCCTCCCCAAACCCTAGCACTTTGGGAACTCCAGACACTACTGTTCCTGTTGCTATAATCTAATGACTTCTGGTCACCTCTTCTCATTCAGTGGTCACACTTTCTCGCTTCCCCACAGCTCATAGTTCATCATCCCCTTCTCCATTCCTTGCAGCATTCTGGGTCATACAGGGCACTCCTGATCCATGGTGGAAGCAGACTGACAAGGACACAAGTGACCAGGAGTGGTCACCGGGAGCATCTTTGAGGCCAGCTGTCACAAAAGCAGAGCTCAGTGTTAAGAAATGAGTTGGTGTGTCCTGCACCCTCACGTGGCTGGGAGCCTGTGACCTGGATCCAACTATTGGTGTGGTGTCCTGGGCCGGATCCCTGGCTGTTCCCGTGTCTGGCGATCCTGTGGCATTGTTCTGAGAAGCATTCCTGAAGGACACCCCCCCCACAACCCATCAGTGACTGTAATTCCTTAATGCTCTCCATCGAATTCATCTTTGTTTGAAATTACTGGACAGGCTTGAGTATGTTTGAAATTTGACGCAGGGGCCAACCCTCTTGGAATCTGGATTTTATTTTCTTACTCTCATATTGTAAAACTGTAATTAAAGAAAACTTCCTCATCATAGCTTTGGCTACAGTTAATTCTTTCGAAAATATTTTATTTGTGGTGGTAGTTAAAATTTAACTTTGGATCATAATATTTGGGTTCCTAGGAATATTTAACCTAGAACCAATTCATTTATTTATTTTTTCTTTTTTTAAGTATATTTTATTGATTATGCTACTACAGTTGTCCCATTTTTCACCCCATTATACCCCTCCGCACTGCATTTCCGCCACCCCTTAGTTCATGTCCATGGGTCGTACATATAAGTTCTTTGGCTTTTCCATTTCTAATACTATTCTTAACCTCCTCCTGTCTGTTTTGTGCCTATCTATTATGCTTCTTATTCCCTATATGTTTTCCCCAATTCTCCCCCTTCCCCTTTCCCACTGATAACCCTTCATGTCATTTCTATTTCTGTGATTCTGTTCCTGTTCTAGTTATTTGCTTGGTTCATTTTTGTTTTTAGGTTCAGTTGTTGATAGTTGTGAGTTTGTTGTCATTTTAATGTTTATATTTTTGATCTTCTTCTTTTTCTTAGATGAGTCCCTTTAACATTTCATATAATAAGGGCTTGGTGATGATGAACTCCTTTAACTTGACCTTATCTGGGAAGCACTGTATCTTCCCTCCCATTCTAAATGATACCTTTGCTGGATAGAGTATTCTTGGATGTAGGTCCTTGCCTTTCAGGACTTCAAATACTTCTTTCCAGCCCCTTCTTGCCTGTATGGTTTCTTTTGAGAAATTCGCTGAGAATCTTATGGGCACTCCTTTGTAGGTAACTGTCTCCTTTCCTCTTGCTGCCTTTAAGATTCTCTCCTTATCTTTAATTGGGTAATGTAATTATGTTGTGGCTTGGTGTGTGCTTCCTTGGGTACAACTTCTTTGGGACTCTCTGAGCTTCCTGGACTTCCTGGAAGTCTGTTTCCTTTGCCAGATTGGGGAAGTTGTTCTTCATTATTTGTTCAAATAAGTTTTCCACTTCTTGCTCTTCTTCTTCTCCTTCTGGTGGTGGAGGAGACCCGTGGTCGCCGGATTCTCACCTCCAAGCGTGTCTCTGGGTAAGATTGATTCACGCGATCGGGGCGGTCCCCCCACGGATTTTGCGGGTCGAAATCCGCGACATTCTGGTACCCCTATGATTCGGATGTTGGAATGTTTAAAGTTGTCCCAGAGGTTCCTAAGCCTTTCCTCACTTTTTTTGAATTGTTTCTTCATTCTGTTCTGGTTGAATGTTTATTTCTTCCTTCTATTCCAAATCATTGATTTGAGTCCTGGTTTCCTTTCCTTCACTGTTGGTTCCCTGTAAATTTTTCTTTATTTCCCTTTTCATGGCCTTCACTTTTTCCTCTATTTTGCGACCATATTCAACCATTTCTGTGAGCATATTACCAGTATTTTGAACTCTGCATCTGATAGGTTGGCTATCTCTTCATCACTTGGTTCTATTTTTGGAGTTTTGATCTGTTCTTTCATTTGGGCGGTATTTCTTGGTCTTCGTGCAGCTGTTACTTGGTCCAGTTGTAAGGGGTGGAGCCTTAATAGTCACCAGGGCGGGGTAACTCACATTGCTGTGCTGTGGCGCTGCATGTGGAAGTGGGGTCTAAGAGGGCACAATGCTGCTTGCTCGTTTCTAGGTTGGCTTTCAATCAGTTCCCCCGCTACCCACAAGCAAATTGGGCCCTTCTGGTGCTGGTTCCTAGATGGGTGGGTTTGTGTACGTTCTAGGACCCTGTGGGTCTGTCCAACCAACTCTCCTGTGAGGCTGGTAGTTTCTCCTGTCACCTCAACTCCCACGTATTTTTTACAGCCAGGGGTTTTGAGGCTTTATTTCCCTGCGCTGGAACGCTGGGTTGCACGGTCTGTCTCGCTTACCAATTGTTCCTCCCAGTTTATCCCCACGCAAATATGGGACTGCCTGTTCGGCCAGCTGCCGCCTTGCAATGAGTCCTCTCTGCCTGGCTGCCTGGCTCTGCCCCTCCTACTGGTCTGGATGAATGTTTCTTCTTTAACTCCTTGGTCGTCAAACGTCCATGCAGTTTGATTTTCTGGCAGTTCTGGTTGTTTTTTGTTTTTAAATTTGTTGTTATCCTTCTTTTCGTTGTGCAAGGAAGCAAAGTATATCTGTGTATGCCTCCATCTTGGCCAGAAGTGTAGAATCAATTTAATAAAGAAGAAAATATTTTTTACAAGCAGGAAGGAAATGCACAGAGAACTTGAATTTTTAAGTTGTAAAGAGTAAGGAAAAAGCAACTTTGAGTGACTACATGTATTTACACTCAACAGATACAAACTGACCCACTGATGTGAGCTGGTGACCAATTATGAGGGGACTATACTTAAGCCTTACTTATTTACTAAGAGCATAATGTTTTTCTTTCATTGAAATCCCCCTACAGGGCAAATAAGCTAGGCAGAAGAATCTGAAAAGGTTACACAGAAGATATGATCCCTGTTAATCCAGTGATGGAAATTCCCATTCTTAGATACAAACTCAATACTGCTTTATTGTTGCAATGTAATAGCCAGACTTTATTATCCTAGGCTTTCACAAAATAAAATCAGTATGCAGTGAACAGAGGCCCAGCATTCCTACTTTGTCCTTGATTAGCTTAACTTCTTTCTGTCACCATTCAAGGCCAAAATGCTGAGATACTCCTGCTCTTTGGCATCTTTTGTCCCCTGGCACTGTCTCTATGTCCCTGTTTGTACCCTACCCAGTACAGGACATGCTGTTTGTTCTAGCACACCAACTCTAAGAAAAGGAATTTTAGTTCTAGAGATATGTATTTGCATATTTGAGATAGAACGCTGACATGGTTTTACATTGTAGCATTCTGAGAATGTGCTTAAAGCACTAGTTCCTTCTAATGTTTTCTTGACACTATTCCCCTTACCCTCTTCCTTATTAAAAAACCATTAGGTTCCCCTGCCTCCAGCTACACTCTGATCCTTAGGCTTCAGGATAAGAATATTTAGCATTTGAACCCAGAGCTCACTATATGTTTGGGCACCACATTAAACACCTTACATGTATTCTTCTTTTTAATTCGTATGACATTGTTTTAAGAATATTATTGAATATAGTATGGTGAAAATATACAGCTTATGTTTTATTGCACTTTACAGATACGATGCTGCTGGATGGGGGAGGAGGGTTCTGTTTTTGTTTTTTTTTTTTTAAAGATTTTATTTATTTATTTTTTTAGAGAGAGGGGAAGGGAGGGAGACAGAGAGAGAGAGAGAGAGAGAGAAACAGCAATGTACGGTTGCCTCTCACATGGCCCTCACTGGGGACCTGGCCCGCAACCCAGGCATGTGCCCTGACGGGGAATCGAACTGGGACCCTCTGGTTCCCAGCCCGCGCTCAATCCACTGAGCTACGCCAGCCAGGGTGAGGGTTCTGTTTTTTTGTTTTGTTTTGTTTTTTAAATTGAGGGTTTCTGGTAAGCCTGTGTCGAGCAAGTCTTTTGGTATCATTTTTCCGACAACATTTGCTTACTTCCTGTCACTGTGTAACATTTCAGTAATTCTCATAATATTCCATACTTTATTACCACTACGTTTTAATGGTGAATATTACATACACTTAGTTGATAAAACAGCAGCAGGGTTCGAGAGAGCTGAAGTTCTTTGCCAGAAGTTCTACTAGGGGTAAAATGCTACCAAAAAGTGTCGCATTCAATCATTCGTGAAAGGCGGAGACAATGATGGGCAAACCTCATTGGTGTCTTATTTTAAGAAATTGCCAGAGCCTCCCCAGCCTTCAAGCAACTACCACCCTGATCAGTCATCAGCTGTCAACACTGAGGCCAAACCCTCCACCAGCCAAAAGGTTATGACTTGCTGAAGGCTCAGAAGATGGTTAGCATTTTTTTAACAAAAAAAGCATTTCACGTTGTTTTTTAGACATAGTACTATTGCAGTGTTAATAGACTGCAGTATAGCATAAACAACTTTTATGTGCACTGTGAAGCCCCAGAATTTTTGTGACTCACTTTATTGCAATATTCACTTTATTGTGGTTGTCCGGAACTGAACTATATCTTCGAGGTATGCCTATAATAATAAAAGGAGAGCTGATTACAGATAAGTTATATAACGTCTGCATTCACACAGCTAAGTTCTGAAGCCTGCTCTGGAACCTAGGATGCCCAAGGCCTGTTGAAGGGCCTAAGGCTGTGCAAATAATTAGTGTTGATTATCTGTTAACACTTCTTGAGAAGAGATGAATGTATATTTTTATGTAATATTTGGTGTTAGGTTGGTCAGTGATACGGGGCTGTGAAAAATTCACAAAGAGAAAAAAATGCAGAAAGTGAAGTTTTATTTCTACTTTCCCAAGACAGGGAATGGCCTCAGTGCAGAGAAGTACACCGGCCTTGAGTGTTAGGGTCTGAGTTTTTATTGGCTCAGAAAAGGGAGTTGTAGCTGGCTAGTCACAGCAATTAGCTGTAAAGAGATTTCAGGCTGATAGTGCAGGCTTCAGTTTGTTTGGCTTTTATTTTTGAGGTCAGGGTCCTTGTCCGCAGGTCTGGTATGTCCTGTTTGTATAAGTTTTAAAACACCTGCGTGGGGGAGATGTTTTTCATAATCTTCCCAGTCCTGAGATTGTAAATCCAGAGAAACAACAGTTAATTGTGCCCTACAGACTTAAGGAGAGAGACAGCTAGTGCTGGTGGAGAGGGTCTGGCAGGGGCTTTTTGTCCTTCATTCGGTGGTTGAAGAAAAGATACAACCACCATTGGCCTCTCTTCCTTACCTACTAGTTAGGCACGCCTCTCACCTACAACATGGGTGCTGAGTTTCAGCACATGAACTCAGAGGAAATGTCATCTAACTCTGTACGGAAGGGAAGTAGAAAGTATTTATATATGTTTGATATAGCTAACATGTAAAAAGTTTTAAAAATCACACTAATGAGCACTTCTGCGTACCCAACAAAACACTGAAACGTCCCGTGGGGTCACCATAGTGTCAAGGCCGTGGCGTTTGCCTCGAAGTGGAGGCAGAAGAAGTTTAAAGCCAGCACAGTC
Organism: Micronycteris hirsuta; assembly: GCA_004026765.1. NCBI lineage: Eukaryota > Metazoa > Chordata > Mammalia > Chiroptera > Phyllostomidae > Micronycteris > Micronycteris hirsuta. Next base: position 45,588 of record PVJI01012322.1, on the reverse strand, counting down.
ATCCAACTTTCATTAGGCGACGCCAGACCTGGGCAAGCTCCCGGCGAGCGACGCCATGCCGCCTAGGCCAACGAGACCCCGCGACAGAAGGCTCTGGCCGTTAGGAACACGTGTAAGACTGCGCTCGCGTCAGGCCACGGATCTGACGCACGAACCTAAGTCACCAAGTCCGCCTTCCAGGCCTCGCCCGTTCCTGCCCCTAGTGCCCGCTGGGGGGCCCTGAGGGGGCGTGGCCAAGGGTAAAAAAGTGGAGAATGCGCAGGCGCAGTCTAAACCCAGTCAATTAGCTAACTATCAATCTCGCGAGGGTTGAAAGTCGGTGGCGTAGGTGGGTGTCCCGGGTGCAAGCTAAGACAGACGCTATCGACCGAGGGAGACGAAGAGGCGAGTCTGTATCTTCGCCTCGGTCTTTCTTTGGCTTTCTTTCCCCTTAGCCGCTACTCCCCGCCCTCCTGTAAATAAGCCCGCCTTTCCTGACCTCAGTGACCCGGGTGACCCCGCCCACTCTCGTCGACGTGATTCCCGCCGTGAGGTAAGCCCCGGCCGAATCCGAGCCCGGCGGAAGAGGACGACCACCCCTGGGGGAGGTCGCTGGGCTCGGCTCAGGCTCATCGCGGAGCCCCAGCGAGGGGGGCATTGGGGTGGCCCTCTCGTTCCTCCATCAGCCCCTAGCGTCGCAGCCACCCAGGCCTAGGCCTCCTCATCCCTACCGCGCACGGCCTCCAGCAGCAGCGGGTGACGCAGACGGAACATCATGTCGTCCGCCGCCGAGCCTCCGCCATCCCCGCCTCCCGAGAGCGCGCCCTCCAAGCCCGCAGCCTCGGCCGCCAGCAGCGGGAGCAGCAGCAGCAACAAAGGCGGCCCCGAGGGCGTCGCGGCCCAGGCGGCCCCCTCCGAGGCCAGCGCCGGCCCCGCGGACTCGGAGATGGAGGTGAGGGTGGCCGGGGGCTCGGGGAGAGGGCGCTGTGGGGACGCGGGAGCTGGTGCCCTGCCTGCATGTTGGCGATCGCACGCAGACCTGTACTCCCCCCCACTGCGCCCCAACTCGGCCTCAGGCCCCTTGGACCTGAAACGATGCTTTGGCCCTTTTGACCTGTGCTGAACCTGCCTGGGCTGACGATGGGTTTCTGGCACTTCACCTTTTTAGCGACTGTTGCCGAATCTTCGAGCGTTCTTATTAAACAGATGTTCTTGATTACTGAGGCGGAGAGGGTAGTTTGTTTTTTCACCCCGGACTCCCATATTCCACCCCCCATCTTCGAATGTAGGTTTTAGTTGCACTAAACTTGGGGGGAGGGTGAGGGAGCGTCCCCTTAGGAGTGAGGGATGGACGAGTGTGGCGAGGGAAGGCATTTAAAAGCTGCGCATCCTAGGACTTGGGCCTCCTTTTCTTAATCCCAGTCCTTGCGGGGGCGGTAACAGTTCTGGGTGGAAAACAATGGCGAGAGCTGGATGGCCGAGTGCGCAGTGGGGATGAGCGAGGCGCAGCTGCTCCAGCGAAGGGAATGGGGGCCCCTCCCAGGCCCTGTTCCTTAGGGAGGGAAGCCACCGAGCTGTGGCAGCTGCCTTGGACCCCCATCTAATGTGAGGGAGCAATGGAGGGGAGGGTGAATGAATTAGTAGGTCAGGGTCGGTTGGTCGGATTTTCAGTCCAACTCGGTTCCTCTTTGGGGGCCTTGGCCTGCCTTTGGAAATAAATGCAGCTTGCCGCCCAGCCGGCCTCCTGGGTTGGGGTTGGCCCGGGGCTGCTCAGAGTGCTGGGGCGGGGTGAGCAGATTCCGGAGCGCCAGGCGGGTCTCTTGGGTGTGCTCCAAGGTTTTGCGATGCCTGGGAACAAAGTGCTTCCTTCTTCCAATTTTTATTCTTGGCGTTCGACCGGTTTAGGCTTTAAGCCCAAAGATATTTGGGATTTTTCCATCCTTGGATAGGCAGAATGAAGGTAATACGGCTCTAAAAATGAACCTTAATGCAGAATTAACACAATAAAGGAACGGTGGTGCAATTTACCACTGAAGCATTTGGTGCAATAGTTTTATTTGGTTGCCATAGGTATAATTTAGGATGAAGTGACGTTATGTTACTAGTTTTTGAAAGCACTTTTAGTGGTGAGGTAGGTTTTAGTAGAGTAGGACACCTGATATTCTGTAGTATTCAGTGATTTGGGATTTGTCTCAAAATCTTATCTCCTGTAGCCTTTTTTTCTTAAGGCTTTGAATGGTTCTTTTGGACTGATTACTAGGACTGTTTAACCTGTTTCTTGATGGTAAGGGAGGTTGAAAATCTGTGACGCTGAAATTGTGTCTAAAATGAGCAGTTCTTTGCAAAGTGACGTTCATAGTTTTTATTAGCCTCTCAAAAGGATCTGCCATTCAAATTTTGGAATAATAACAACTGTCTTGCTCGAGATCTGATTTAAATATCAGAAGACAGTAATTTAAAGCCTAAACTATGTATTTTGTTCAGCTGCTGTTTTTTAAGTTCAAGTATGAATATTGATCTGATAACAAGTGCCATGTGACGTCTGGCGTTTTTCTTTGCCCTATGAGGGAAGCGGAAGCTGTTGTTGAACCTAGGACCAGGGTCTGGCTCGGAAAGTGACCCATCTTTGATCCTTCTCTTCACTGGCTTTAGATTTTGATTTTTTTTCTTTTTTCTTTTCACATTACAGTGTGATTTGGGGGTACGATCTTTTAAAATAAATATACCTTCAGTTTTTTTACCTGAGTTTAGAAATCATTGAGGTTTACTGGTAAAAACTAGGTTTCGGCATACATTTGTTACTACACACATGACAATCTGAATCAGTTTCACAGTTGAAAGAAAAAACTTTTAATGCCCTTTTCTTGTTTGAAAGTAGAATTTTGAGGTAGGTTTTTTCCAAAATCAGAAAATAAATGAAATCTTGCATTCATGATTTTTTTCTGATAAAGCTGACTTTCCTAGAAATAATAGCTAGCTTTTCTATGTATTCAGTTAATTTTTTATTTTTGCTTGGTACTGGTAGATCAGGAAGCAATCTCATTTTTTTGTTTATTTTGTGATCTTTCTGGCCGTGTGGATGGTGCCTGTCTCCCTCCTCGTGTCTCATTGAGTGGACTGATGGAGGCACACCATATGCCAGTGGTCACAATCACCTCCAGTCCTGGAGTCCAGGTTTTTCTTTAATATGAAAGAAATAATGGCTACTTTTGGAAAGCGCATTTTTAAGGGTATATTTGATTTTTCAAAGTACCATTTTGTGAGGTAGTCTAGGTAGGTGGCTTTGTTATTTTCTCTTGTGGAGACCAGATTTGTGATGAGTTTTCACAGGTCCCTGGGGGTTAATAATGAAGTTAGACTTAAATTTAGTCACTTGACCTTAATTCTAGTACTGTACTAGCCTCTCCCCCCCCCCAAGGTTTTAGTCACAGATAGCTTTATTATACTGTGCATTACCAAGCACAGTTTGTACATCATTAATGAAAATTATACTTTTTTTTTTTTTTTACCAGCTGTTCCTATGTTTTTTTGAATGGATGATTGGAACTTTGCAGTATAGAAGTTACCGCTGGGTTTGTCTGTATATATGGTTTGTGGCATTTTTACTGTCTGAATAAATTTGCAAGAATGGCACATTTATTACCAATTTAGGAATCAGATAGTATTCAACTTGGGCTACATGAATTTTTTGGTACTGTCCCAGAAGATGGAAATCAGGGTGATTAATAATGCTATTTTCCAAGTGTATATTGTTGTGGTAGCACAGTACATACTACAATCTTATGATTAGAAGGACACATATTTTCTTAACTTTATACTATTCAGTGTCATAATTTTTTTTTTTAAGATTTTTTTTTATTTTTTTAATTTATTTTCAGAGAGAGGAGAAGGGAGGGAGAAAGAGCAATGTATGGTTGCCTCTCACATGGCCCTCATCAGGGACCTGGCCCGCAACCCAGGCATGTGCCCTGACTGGGAATCGAACCGGGACCCTCTGGTTCCCAGCCTGCGCTCAATCCACTGAGCTACACCAGCTGGGCTCAGTGTCATAATTTTTTATTAGAAACATTTTCTGAAAGTAATTTTGTTCTAGGATATTGTCGACAATAATCTTTGTTTTATTCTTGGCAGTAGCCATGCAGTTTGCATATTTGGGTTAAATGGGTTGTGCCATTTCGGTATTTCATTTCCTATCAGGTTAGAATCTGTTAGATGATAGCCACTTAAGTATCTAGAAAGTCTGAGACAGGAATATATTACTTAGAATGTTTTTAGGCAGAGATCAGTCTTAACTATTCTTGAAAAACCGTGCTTTTTTCCTTCTACCAGGAAGTATTTGATGATGCATCTCCTGGAAAGCAAAAAGAAATCCAAGAACCAGATCCAACCTATGAAGAAAAAATGGTATGTTCTAGGTATATGACTGGAGTCTAATGATGGTTTTATTAGCTGATTGCATATACCAAACTTCTATGTTCAGTTTTTGTAATTGAGGCACAGGTAGCCAATTGAGATATGTGTAACATGGAATACTGTAACATTTGTATCTTATTTGCCTATATAAAATGAGTGTAGAAGTATTACATGAATTCACGTAATGTTATGTCTTGTGTTAAGAGAATAATACATGCTCCTCGCCCATAGCACTCAGTATACCTGGGATCTTTATAAAAGAGAGCAAGATGATGTTATTCTAGAATCCTGAAAGGCCTAGCTCATATTTCATGTCTTCTAGGAAACTTTGTTGCGTGTGACTTAACCAATGCTTAGAAAGAGCTTTAAATTTAAATCCAGATTCAAAACATGTAAAGTAATGACACCGCTCCACAACGTAGCACTGTGTGCTCCTTAAGGGCAGGAGCAGTGTCTTAGTCTTCCGGTCTCTGACACCCAGAACAATACCTGACGCGTGGTAGATTTTAACAAATGTTTTTTTGAAACTTGCTTTGTCCTTATCCTTTGACATTTTCTTCAAGATCATTAAATATTTTTGAATCTCTTAAATAGCTTCAAAATCAAGTATAAGTGATTTATTGCACATAATTTCTAGTATATTTTATATATGCATATACCTCTAATTGTCCTATCTCCTTTATTTGCTGTCAAACTTAAAGAAAAAATGTGCTAGCTCTACTTTTTTTCATTCTTTTAACTGTCACAATTTAGATTCTGCTGTTAATACTGTGCTAGTGAATGTAATTGCCAATTCTGTGGCTTAATTTTAGTTTTATTCTCCCTGATCTCACTTGACTTTGGCCTTATTGTTACTTGCCTTGAGAACCCCTTTTTTCTTTAATGATATCCTTTGTCCTTCGTTATTTTTGAACATTTCTTCTTAGACATTTTGGTCCTTATTAGTTTTCATGTGCCATGTTTATGTGTAGCCCAGATACCTCCAACCATCGCGTTTCCATTTGCTCGCTGGAGTCCCTCTGGTACTTCTCACTTAGTGAGATTCAAAGCTGTGTCTCCCACACATCTCAGTGTCATTCAGTGAATGAAAGTTTCTCTTCCTATATGCGCAACCTGTCCATGGCAGTATCTCATAATTTTAATAGTTTTGGAAATTTAATCTCAGGGTGGGAAAAAAATAGGTTTACAGCTGTGAGTACATGAAGCGAATTTACTCTTGTATTATAAATTATTAATTATTGTGTTACTTTCCGTATGAGCAACCATAGATCTACTTTTGCCTCTCTGTGTTTCTGTCTCATCTTTTCCTCAGCACTCTCCTGCAGTACCCTTCTGTAGCATTGTTTTATTCGTTTCTTTATCTACCTCCTTACTTATGATCTGATCTCTTCTGGACTGCTTCATATTTTTGCAAAGTAATATTTATGACGAATCTGATGATAATTGAAGGTTTTCAGTGTTTTATTTATTTACTTATTTTACGGCGCCTTTCATCTTCATGGCGGCCTCGCTGCAGATTCTCATTTCTTCTGAGTTTTCGGATCTTCTTGTTTTATTCCTTTTTCAATATCATGATCTTCACTTAACAGTTTTCTTCTAAGCAAGTTCCCTTATCATCTGCTAGTTCCTAACCATACGTAATTCTTGATAGCCATCCATCTACTCTCTTCCTTCTTCAACCCAAGATGCTGAGTACTATTTGAGGATGTGAAGTAATAGTACCTATTGTACCAGAACAAATTTGTGATTTTTTTTTATTATGCCAATGGGGGTTTGACTTTTATTATATACTTTTCAGTCCCAAAGTTAACATAAACATAATTAAATTGTCCATGATTCCAAGTGTAAACTGGTTTAGCTGACTCTAGAAAAAATAATGAAAAATGAAAATGGGGTAGATCACCATAGCACACCCATTTAATTTTGATATTCTACTTGGAAAGTAGAATAAATTCATAGTACAACTCTATAGATCTGCCAGTATCACAAAAGTCAGCATATTTAACAACTGATACTCAATTTATTAAAAAGATTGATTTAGGCATCTGCAATGGTGACTTCAACCTCAACTCCTGGCTCAGTACTGATGGAAATAATCTGCTTAACAATCTCAGAAGGGCTGTGCAAGTCAATGAGTCGCTTGTGGATCCTCATCTGAAATCGATCCCAAGTCTTAGAACCGTCCCTGCAGGGAGTTTTTCTTGTAGTGATTCTCAGAGTCTTGGTAGGCATCCGAACTGGTCCTTTCACTTTGAGATTCTTTTCCTTTGCGCCTCTGATCAAATCGGCACACACCTTCTCCAAAGACTTTACGTTCTGGCTGGTTAGAGTAATCCTAATCCGGTGAATCGCCATCTCTGGTTCCACGGGTGTCTTTCCGGTATCTTTAAAAGCCATTGCTGCGGCGTGGCTTCCTGACCGACTTGTTCCTCGGCGAGAGAACAGCGGTGAGCCAGGAGCAGATGCAGGCTGACCAGCGTTGACCCGCTTCTGCAACTGAGACTTCCTCAAAAAGCACATTTGTGATGTTTCACTCTCTTGGGCTTTCAGTATTTATTACTAATAATCCCATGTAGCCATTCCAACGCTTTACTACTCTGATTAAGCTTTCTACTCCATTTCTATCAACACCTTCATTTTCTGTCTCCCTTGGTGAAGAATTGCAGGTCTGTCTTAACTTTGCTTCCTCTCCATTTCCAAATGTGTGGTCTCTGCTGTCCTGTGTCACTTCCTCTGGTCTCAGAGAAAGGGCTTCTTCAAGGCTGTTGATTTTAATTTCCATTTGATTTTATAATTTATTTCATTCAGGTTGCTGATCTTATTCTAATGTTTCTGATTTTTCATGTTTATTAGTTTTTCTCCCTTCATCTCTTCTATTTAATACCTCAGGTCATTTTTATTTTAATCATGTCATTGTCTCAAGTAACAAGGTCTTTTCTTGTTTTCCCCCTTACTCTTTACCACAGTTCTACTGAGAGTTTATTCTGTAAATAGTCTGACTTCTTGTTTTTTTGTAACTGGTTTGTAACCCTACCAATACTTGAATGAGTAGTGGGAGAAAATTTCGAAATCATCGTGTAGAATCCCTGGTGGAATTTATTCTTACTTCTTTAAGGCAATAGTTCTCAGACTCCACCATGCAGATGGTAATAAAGACCCTTGGATATTTTTGATCTAATGGGTTGTCAGTCACTTTGAAAACAGGCTATCTTAGACATCTAGAGCCATTAAAATATTTTTAAAGGATTTTATATATTTACTTTTAGAGAGAGGGGGAAGGAGGGAGAGAGGGAGAGAAGCATCCGTGTGTGAGAGAAACATTGATCGGTTGCCTCTTGCATGTGGTGGGACTGGGACCGAACCCGCAACCCACTGGGGCTCACCAGTCAGGGCATTAAAGGTTTTTGAGCATTAACAGAGGCTTCCTAAGATCTAAGAGAGGGGAACCCTCCCCTCCTTTCTCTGTTGAGATGCCACCTCTGGTTATCCCCTTGCCTTACTTTATTTTACCTCTGAACATTTATCACCTCCCGACAGTCTTACATAATTTACCTGTTATGTTTGTTTTTAATATTGGACTGATGAAAACTTTAATAAGAGACAAAGTGCCTTTCAGTTTTTATATTGGTGTGATTTATTTTTATTTTTATTTTGCTTTGAAAAATAGTTTTTACAATGCAGTGGTGTTTGCTTTGCTAGTAAAATGTCTTTGTAATTCATTGTAAAACTGACATTTTAAACTTTCATAGGCAGAGATGTAAGTTTGTAATTCAGCAAGTTTTAGCACATACACGCAGTCATTTAACCATCACCACAATTACGTGAAACAGTTTCATCATCACAAAAAACGTTTGCTCCTGCCCGCTTCTCCTTGCTACTTCAGATCTGCCTTGTGTCATTGGTTAGAATTTCACACAAGTAGAATCACACAGTATGTATACGTAGTCTTTTGTGATTGGCTTCTTTATGTAGCACAAAGCTTCTGAAACTCAGCTGTGTTGTTGCACGTGTCAGCAGGCTGTTCCTTTTTATTGCTGTGTTCATTGTATGGAGGGATGTTGAAGCCTTGATTTCTGAAGTAATATTTCTGATAAAACATGTCTTAAAATTTTTTGCAGCAAACTGACCGAGCAAATAGATTTGAGTATTTATTAAAGCAGACAGAGCTGTTTGCACATTTCATTCAGCCTGCTGCTCAGAAGACTCCAACCTCACCTTTGAAGATGAAACCAGGGCGCCCACGGATAAAGAAGGATGAGAAACAGAACTTGCTATCAGTTGGCGAGTGAGTAGTAGTTTATATATTTTGTTTAAAGAATTGTTTTAGTTCCTTTATTTCCTTGGCCCCAGTTGGTTTGGGCAGAATGTAGTCTTATATGCGTACATAAATATCTATAATGCCTTATTTTTTATAGCATTATACAGTTTGTGGACTGCAATAACTGTATTGAGTAGGGAATTCAAATGTCATGCCATTCCTTGGCAGGAAATGAATGCAGAGGTTAAGTGGCCTGTTTAACATCACATGGAAGTAATCAGAATAATCTACGTTTGAACTTAGGTCTTATTTGTTGTGTACTGTGGTCACTCCCAAACCACATACCTGCATCAAGAGTATTACTTTTGTATTAAGTCTTTGCTGGTCTGTGGCATGTTGTAATGATTTATGCCACAACAATTTGTTTAAAATAGTGTTATATACTTAGTTGAACACAAGACCTAATTTTGTGTTTTCCACTCATCCAATATATCTTACTCCTTACCCATTGTCTGAGAGGGAACCCGAAAAAAAATGGGATCATCTTTAGGGGGATGGGCCCCTTGTAGTATAGGCCTCCCTCACTAGGTGAGTGTTCTGGGAACCTTGCCCGGCGGTGAATTTTTTCTGAAGACTTTCAGTGTGTTTGCCCATTTCATAATGGGTGATTTAGGAGCATACCTGCCCATACCATGCTGAGTATTCAGCAGTTTTTGAGCAAAAAATGGCATTTGCCCTACCCCTGTATTCACTGGATCCCGCCCTGAACGACTTTGTTTCCTTGGACGAAAAAAGTCCTAAAGGAAATGTTTTGCGAATGTGGAAGAAGTGAAACAAAACGGCAGAAGCACTAAAAGGCATCAAAATCAGTGAGTTGAAAAACTGTTTTGAGCAGTGGGGGAAAAGTCTCGACAGGTGTATTACATCAAATGGAGAGTACTTTGAAGGCGATTGAAGATTAAACATGTAAGAATAAATATACTTTTTAAATAAATTCTGGGGTTTTGCCCCCATCCCCCTGCCCCAGTATATAACCATAGTACTATATTGAACACCTTCAAAACTTTGTACTTTGGATGTATTTACACTATTTCAGACTTAAGAAGCTTGCAGCTATGCTTGCAGCTATATAAATGGTATCAGTGTTGTCCTCTGGAAGTGAACTACAGTGGATACTATAATGGGGCAGCAATACGATGTCATGGAAAACATTTCTATTAAGATCCTATAAGATACAGATATTCTGTGGTATATATGAAATTGTTCAGCTTGACCTACTTGTTAGGGTTGTTGGGGAAATGGAGTCTCAATAGATTTCTACTCTGGGTGGAAATTAGCTATAAATTAGATTTAGAGGTCATAAGAGTAGCATAATCTGATGTTCTCTCATTTAAAAGAAAATGTTTGTTGAAAGTATAAAGCTATAAAAAATTGGATGCTTCAGACTCAGGGAATAAGTAGTTTTACTAACCTAAGATTAAGAAATCTGGCGATACAACTTCAGAAAATTGAAGGGATGTATCTGACCCTCTTGGGATATCAAATCTGGGGTTGTGTATTTAAAAAGTTCTGAGTATTCTGATGGATTGCTGATTAAGAGTCATTGCTTAAGCTCCTAAGTGTCTGTTTTGAATATTCTGCAGCTTTTGGGTTAAGATTGTAGCTTTTAAAATGTGATTATGGGACAGTATCTTTTCTGGCAAAAATACTTAAAAAGGTAACTTCAAAATACAAAGTATGAGGTTTTAGTGGCTGCATATTTCCTTAAAAGTAAATTGCCATATGTAAGTTTATCATGTTCCGGTTAACTTAAGGTACTACTTTGTTTGAACAATTCTCTGTTTTGGAAAAGCATGTAAAACATTTCAGGTTTAAATTTACTTCGTATTTCTGTGGTTCGCTTTCTTAATCTTAACTTAGATGACTGTTAAAAAATTGCTGTTGTGGGGTCTGGGTCAGTCCGCCTGTCAACGTAGGTGTAGTGATAGCTAGTTAAAGTTAGAGCCAAAACTCACGTTACTCGATTTGATTTTAAATTTGACAGCTACCGACACCGTAGAACAGAGCAAGAGGAGGATGAAGAACTATTAACAGAAAGCTCCAAAGCAACCAATGTTTGTACTCGATTTGAAGACTCTCCTTCATGTATGTTATACATAATTTAATTATTTTTAGACCAGTTTCCTTGTGAGACAACCTTTGGTTAATGTTTTGGGTTTTTCTTGGCTATAATTTATTAAAGGAATTTTTGGTAATCTTTTGAAAATTTTTGATGGTGAAATAAACCACATTTTTTGACAGAAATGATAGTGTGTTAGTGATAGTGGCGCTGTGTTTCAAAGAGGGGGAGGACAGAAAATGCCACTGTGTTTATTATTTGCGTGAACATGTAAAACTTGAAATAATTTTGCCTCATATTTGTCTGAGGTAAGAAAAGTAACATAAATAAAGGTGCTTGATGAAGACTTCTATGCATCTTACGATTTTGTATTGATTAGTTTAAAAATATTTTCTGAAATTTGTTATTAGCCAGAAAATAACAAAAGGTTTTGTACGAAAGAAAATGTGGTTAATCAGATTTAAGTTTTACCTAGATATATTCTTGGATTTGTCCAGCGGCACAGAAACTTCCATCTGTCTTTACTGAAGCCTAGTGTCTTTTCCCACCTTCCTCTCTCACCTGATGACTAGTTTGTGTGATCATAGTAGTTGTGTGGAAAAAAATATATATATGTATATACATATATAAAAATAAATGTCAGTACAGGACATATTATTTGGATTTTTTTTAATTGCTGTTAACTTGAATTCTTAGTAAATTAAACTTAGGCAAGACCAGGATCTGGTTAGAAAAAGTGTATTTTCACTTTGGGGGGGGGGCTATGAAGTAGTCAGTTTCCATTTTTAATTTTTTTCCTGTAGCTATAGACCAGAGATAGTTATGTAGTACAAGGGAAAAGGAAATGGAATTATTTGGGCTATTTCTTTCTCACATTCCTACATTGTAACTAGTTTTCCCAGCATTGGTTAGCTTTTTATCCTAAAGTAGTGTTTTTCTTTTTCTTTTTTTTTTTTTATTTTATAGAGGGAGGGGAAGGAGAAAGAGAGGGAGAGAAACAGCAATGTGTGGTTGCCTCTCACATGGCCCTCACTGGGGACCCGGCCTGCAGCCCAGGCATGTGCCCCAACTGGGAATCGAACCGGGACCGCTTGGTTCCCAGCCTGCGCTCAATCCACTAAGCTACACCAGCCAGGCTTAAAGTAGTGTTTTTCAAAAGAAGATGGGATACCAAAGTACTAATTAAAAAAATAAAATCAAGTGATTGTGATGTATGTACTTGATAATAGTTGTGGGGGAGGGCAGGGGGAATATGTAGTAAACCCTGAAAGAGATACAAAAGTTTCAGAGAACCTCTGTTTGGGTCAGAAACATTTGTGATGACATTAAAAAGGAAATAGAGTCCAGAGTCTCCAGGACCAGTACCTGGGTAACACAGGAACTGAGCGATCGGGGTGGGTATTCTGTCTACAGTCATGTTTCTTGCACGTGATTATCATCTTTCATATCCATCTATTCCTACTCCACTTGAAACCACAGCAGCTACCTTTAGGGGCTTGCAATATTGGAACTTGCAAATTTCCCATTCTAAAACCTAGTAAAGAGAGTCAGAGTTAGCCCATGTAGGCCCAAATCTAACTCTTGAGTATCAGATGTAAGGTATGGCCTAATTATATTTCTTGTCTTTAAAATGTGCAATGTGTTTTTTCTTTTGTTCTTAGATGTAAAGTGGGGTAAACTGAGAGATTATCAAGTCCGAGGATTAAATTGGCTCATTTCTTTGTATGAGAATGGCATCAATGGTATCCTTGCTGATGAAATGGTATGTGGTCAGTAGTTTTTAAGAAGGTCATATTTTGTAATGTAAAATATTTTATACCATTAAATTTGTAAAAGTGAAGATTGTATAACATAGCTTTGTTCATCACAATCTAGAATTGGTAGCAAACTAATTGCCTCTCAGACTGATAGAAGCAGCTTGCTTTAGTTGTGTAAGTGGAATCTGTAACTCAGTTATGAGGAGCTTTTTTATCTATGAAAGTAACAGTTTTAAAAATACATTTTGAGAAACATGCTTTTGGTTGACTTGTAACATAATGGTTCGGTCATTTCTCCTTCTATAAAAAGACAGGTGAGGTCACTGAATGTTTAATTGATTATCAATAAGTATTTTTCCCAGGGTGGCGATTTGTACAGTTCTTTCTCATAAAACATTTTCTCTTGTCGTTTACTTGTTATGTGGTGAAGGTTTTAAAACATTTCCATATTCCGATAGTGCTGAAACAGTTAATTGCTTGGAAATGGGATGGAATCAAAAGAAATGGGTTTCAGTTCTGGCTGTGCTGGGTGACCTTGGAAAAGTTACTTAAACTTTTGGCCTTACTGGGATGATAAGATAGTACCTCCTTCATAGACTTATAAAGATTAAATGATATACTACTTATAAACGTGACATATATCAAATTTTGCCATTTATTATCTATTAAAAACAGCTTTTAAATGTATACATCAGGAAGTATAAATATGTGTCTTGTTTGTTTTTGTTTTTAATTGCTTTGTGGTTATTCTGAAATCTTCCAGGGCCTGGGAAAGACTCTTCAAACAATTTCTCTTCTTGGGTACATGAAACACTATAGAAACATTCCTGGCCCTCATATGGTTTTAGTTCCTAAGTCTACATTACACAACTGGATGAGTGAATTCAAGAGATGGGTACCAACACTTAGGTCTGTTTGTTTGATAGGAGATAAAGAACAAAGAGTAAGTTTCTGGCATTTTGAATGTTAAAAGAATTTGAATGTAGGTTTGGTAGAGGGGGACAGCTGGAGGAGGTATAAAAAGACCTGGGGTCCAATACTAAACGTAGTCTTCACAGACACTAGTAGTTTGCAAGTGTGATATTGTCTTGTGGTTAAGAATTGTACTGGGGAAAAGGAGCTGCAGACTGTAGAGAGCTGTAAAAATATAGTTTATTTCTCTTGCTTTTGGGGGTGGTCGTATAAGATCAAAGTCTATTTCATTCTGGTAGCATTTTTTTGTTTTTAAAAGAAGACAAGTGAAGTGATTGAAAATCTAAGGAGCCATATATTTAGATTGATGCATATAATGGTACTAGTCATAGAACAGTAGTTTTTATAGGTAGTCTTAAGTCAATTATAGTAATTTGGTGAGTTGGTTATGATAGCTGTCAAAATAAGTTAAAATGTTGAACTATTGACACATCTTTTTAGAAGAAGAAATGGAAATAATATTATTAAAAATATAAAGCTCATTTTAAAAATTAACTTAAGCTGTATTTAAAGGTTATATACTTAATTTTTTTCCCCATCATTCGACTATCAGTGATACTTACAAATTTTTTTCTCCCTTTATACATACTCTGAGTATTTTAGGTTATCAGGTTGTTTTTTTGTGTTTTGGAGCCCAGTTGTTTAACCACTGTTATTTCACTTTCCTCGCTTGTAAAATGAGGATAGTAATAGCAGTGTCTTAGTACATCCATAAATATATGAAAGGTATGATATGCTTACTGCAAACTGTCCTTCAGCCCAGTCCACTGTGTGGCAGAACTGCAGAACTGCCCTGCCCCCTTGCCTAAACCTGTCTCCTAAGAATTTCAGGACCTAGTGGAATCGAAGAAAGAAACCACTTTAAGAGTCTGTTGAATTTTGCACTGATTATTTTTGTCAATTATTTTTACTAAATGGCTCCAACACTTAAATGGTTAATGAAGTTAACTTTAGTGATAGGAAGCTGGTTCTAGATGCTTGCATAATATAGGTAACTCTAGCTCTTTTTAATATTCTTACACCTTTTATGTATTAGATTACTTGTCATCCACAAATGTAATGTGTAGTTTATTTCTGCATGAGGTGTATATACACATACATACATACATATATATATATATATGTTTGGTTTTTTTTTTTTTTTTTTTGTCTTGCTATACAGGCTGCTTTTGTCAGAGATGTTTTATTGCCAGGAGAATGGGATGTATGTGTAACATCCTATGAAATGCTTATTAAAGAGAAATCTGTTTTCAAAAAATTCAATTGGAGGTACTTAGTTATAGATGAAGCTCACAGGATCAAAAATGAAAAGTCTAAGGTAATTTGACACTTGGATGTGAAAATTATTTGTGCTTTTCTGTGATCAGTATCTAGAGTATCATAATGGTGAATCTGGTTCTTTCAGTTGTCAGAGATAGTGAGGGAATTCAAGACTACAAATCGACTATTACTGACTGGGACACCCCTTCAAAACAACTTGCATGAGCTCTGGTCACTTCTTAATTTTTTGTTACCCGATGTTTTTAATTCAGCTGATGTAAGTATTTCTAATTGATCTCTGATTAGAATCGTGATATTTTCGTTTAAATGCTATGTATTTTCTTGTAATAGAATTAGCCTGTTTTTCAACACTGCTTGAGAAAATCATTAATTTTTTGTGCTTTTACAAAGTTAGCCTGGTGTAGCCTAGTAATTACGTTTTTTATGCATCCTGAAAATTTACTTTTTTTTTTTTTAAACTTTTTATTTATTTATTTTTAGAGAGAGGAGAAGAGAGGGAGAAACAGCAATGTATGGTTGCCTCTCACATGGCCCTCACTGGGGACCTAGCCTGCAACCCAGGCATGTGCCCTGACTGGGAATCGAACCGGGACTGTCTGGTTCCCAGCCCGCGCTCAATCCACTGAGCTACACCAGCCAGGGCCTGAAAATTTACTTTTGTGCCTTTTATTTTTAATTTCATTTTATGTCATTGTTTTCTCTCCTTGCAATGTCATAGATTTCCATTCCTGGTTGGCGACCGTGTTGACTTGACTTTGTTCGGTAGTTGTAGGTGGACTGCTTATGTTCTTAAGGTGCTGCTCCGGGGTTTCCCCAAGGGGATTTCTGTGCCCCCCTTGCTTGCGTGTCAGATCCCAAAGACGGGATCTAAAGCTCCCCAAGACGGGATCTAAAGCTCCCAAAGAAGGCCTTCAAACTTGGTGAAATCTGCCTAGCCATTTTTTTTATGTTCTAACAAACATAGAACCTGTCCATCGCCTTTATAGATTATTTGCAGTAATAGAAATGGTTAATTAGCTATTTGAACAGTTGGTTGTTCCTGTGAACATAATGTTTATGTCAAGACTCTATGCTGTTAATAATTTCAGATTTTTGCCTGACCAGACTTCATTTTGAGCCTTTGTTCCCGTGCTTGGAGGGAAGGGGAGAGAGAGAGAGAGAGAGTCTTTGAAAAGTTCTACATTAGTATGTTTATTTAAATTAGTTCTTAGGTGTTAATTTCGGTTTGGTATGTTAAGGAACATTTTAAAAGGATAGAGAAATTTATGTTTTCGAAAGACATTTTCAGTCTCAGGAAGTTTCTTTAGTTGTGCAAATGTACATTTTTGTCTGAGGTAATTTCTTTTTCTTACTGTATTGACACTCACTGAATAATTTCTGTTAAAGATATTTTTAGTTAACAATTTTAAGATTCTGTTTACTAACTTAGAAAATACATATATAGTAAATATACTGAAGATGTAAGGAAAACTAACTTGTTTAAATCCTACCCAAACACTAATGAAATGCTACAAATCTTAATTTTACTTTTAGTAAATTTAATTGAAATTGACATTGTTCTGGAAACCTTGTATTTGAGTCATCTGAGTTGTCTTAGAGAATAAACTGTAAAGTGATTCTAATTTTGAAGCTTTTCTGAAACTGAGGAAGGATATTTTTCAAGAGTATTAATTTTCTAGTTATTTCTATAAAACTTGCTTTCCAACTATTTTCACTGAAAATTGTCATCTTGATTTTATTTATTTATTTATTTTAAAGATTTTATTTATTTTTAGAGGGAGGGAGAGAAACAGCAATGTATGGTTGCCTCATATACAGCCCTCACTGGGGACCTGGCCCGCAACCCAGGCATGTGCCCTGACTAGGAATCGAACTGGCGACCCTTTGGTTCCCAGCCTGCGCTGAATCCGCTGAACTACACCGGCCAGGGCTCATCTTGATTTTTTTAGAAGAATGTTGGGAAGTAACATGAGTCTCAAATTAGTTATAAAGTTAATTGCTAACAACAATGTCTATATGAAAAATGGGATTGAACTAAATTATTTTTGTGGTTTACAACTCAAGTATTAAACAGTTCTAGAAATCATTGTTATAGCTGGCATAATAGGATATTTGTAGTTAATAATATCTCTGATCTTAGCATATTTTTTATTTGTTAATCTAGGACTTTGATTCCTGGTTTGATACAAACAATTGCCTTGGGGATCAAAAACTAGTTGAGAGGCTTCACATGGTAAGTGTTTACAGGGGGATTAAAGCATGCTTCCAGGGGGAGTAATGATAGAGATTTAAATTAGTGGATTACACTTCTGTTAACAAAAAAGCATAGTGGCTTCAGAATCAGGTCTGCTTGAATCCTGCCACTTAACTGATCTTATAACAGGGGTAAGGAGTGGTGTATGGGGGTTTTGGTGTTAGAACCTGGCATGCAGTCCTGGATTAATGACAGGAAAAAGTAGTTCCTTAGCATTAAGAAAAAGTACAGTGGGGGGAAGAAGAGCTGCATAAGGATTAATGTAGACAAGTTTCCAAAGATTAGTTCCATTTACATTCTTTAGAAGAATCTAACAGGTCCCATTCTGAAAGGTTTAAAGCTCCATCTGTTTTTTTTTATTATTGTTACTATTTTAGAGAGAGAGGAAGGGAAGGAGAAAGAGAGGGAGAGAAACATTTATGAGATACATTGATCGGTTGCCTCCCTCATGTGGGCAACCAGAGCCAGCCAGCCTGCAACCCAGGCATGTGCCCTGACTGGGAATCTAACCGGCGACCTTTCCCTTTGCGGGACGATGCCCAACCCACTGAACCACACTGGTCAGGGCTCTGTCTGTTTTTAAATCCAGTGACTATGTGTAAGCAACTCCTAACAGTGCATTGTGAGCACAGTTGATATGTTTTGCTGTGAATTATGACCTCTGTCCTTCCTGTGAAGATTCGTAAGTGAAAGTTGGTAGACAGAGAAATTTCTCTAATCGACCCCCAGATTAAGAAATCCTGGCCAGCAGGATAAAGCCAGACCTTGTAAGCAAGGCATATAAGGCCTTTCATGACCTATGGAGTTCTCAACTGCTGGCATTTCGGTCTGGATAATCTTTCTGGGGGGTGGGGCGGGGGGAGGTGGTTTCCCTGTTTAACATCGCCCTGACATTTGTACGATAGATGCCCGTGACAAGCCCCGATGTGTGATTGCCAGAAATGTCTGTAATTACAGGTGTTCCGTTACAGGGGCATAGTCCCCCCTTCCATGATCTAACCTTTCTAACGTTTTTCCAACTTCTATTTCACTTTTTATAAAATATATATATATATTTTTAAAGATTTTATTTATTGTTAGAGGAGAAGGAAGGGAGACAGAGAGGGAGAGAAATAGCAATGTATGGTTGTTCCTCACATGGCCCTCACTGGGGACCTGGCCTGCAACCCAGGCATGTGCCCTGACTGGGAATTGAACCTGGACCCTTTGGTTCCCAGCCTGCGCTCAATCCACTGAGCTACACCAGCCAGGGCTATAAAATATTTTTTTTAATTACAGTTGACATTCAATGTTATATTAGTTTCATGTGTACAGCATAGTGGTTAGGCCTTTATATAACTTACGACGTGAGTTATATACCCTTGTATTACCCTTCAGGAACTCACTAATAAATTATGTATGGAAGGAGAAATCCTAAAACTAACACGATATTCAAGCAGAAAAATTTCTTTCCTGTATGATTAATAGGCAATTTTGAGATCCTGAAATTAAAGTTACAGATAAGGTCATCTTTTTTGTTCGTTTTACTCTTAAGGTTTTGCGTCCATTCCTCCTTCGTCGAATTAAGGCTGATGTTGAAAAGAGCTTGCCTCCAAAGAAGGAAGTAAAAATCTATGTGGGTCTCAGCAAAATGCAAAGGGAATGGTATGTATAATATCACTATGATTCTTCACTAATTTTTATTTGTATGTTTTCCTAATTTATAACTTCCAGGAATTTCTGTTTGCTGGATTAAACTCTGCCTGAAGAGTTTTCTGGTCATACAACATAGGGCTTGCCAGTCAAATTTATGGAACTATTAGATGATAGAATTAGGATGAGAGGTTTAGGAATCTGAAAATTCAACTTGAGATTTATTGAATGGGAATACAATAGAAAGCCCTCCACTTGAGCTTTTTAAAAAGGAAGCTTCTGTTGCACAGATGTGAGACCTACATATGGTTAACTTGGTAGGTCATAAATGTTGGATCGTGTGGATTGCTGATAGTGTGATGAAATTGCAGATTATTTGTACAAACATCAAAAAAAATTCAGTGCTTTATTTTAATTCCACAAAGCTACATTTACTTAATTAATTGAAAAGATTCCATTCCTCACCCTGGCTGGTGTAGCTCAGTGGATTGAGCACGGGCTTGGCAACCAAAGGGTGGCCAGTTCGATTCCCAATCAGGGCACATGCCTGGGTTGCAGGCCAGGTCCCCAGTTGGGGGCCACATAAGAGGTAATCAACTACACACTGATGTTTCTCTCCCTCTCTTTCTCCTTCCTTCCCCTCTCTCTAAAATTAAATAAATAAAATCTTTAAAAAAAAATAAAGATTCCATTCCTTGTTGATGTCTTATTTCAGGCAGGATAAAATGTCTTTTTGCAAAATTATGGTGATGATACGTGGCAGCTATTTGCAAATGCCTACATAGGACAAAATTTAAAGTACTTGAAAACCCTTGTAAGTTTCTTCTTTTCCTTGCCTAAGTTTTATGGGTGGGGTGTATGAAATTCAAAGTGCTAGAAACCTCTGGCTTAATATTAATTTTTATTTATTTTGTGATAGCTCAACATGAATCAACAATTGGAAGTAGATGCAGAGATACTGTAACCGTGGCATATATTAATATAAGTATAGTGTTTAAAGGCAGGAAATACAATAGCCACCCTATTCTTTATTGGTTATACCATATCTCAGGTATATTCAATTCTGTCCTTAATATTGATAGGAATTTACACAAGGGGCTGGAGTTGTTGGGAAACATATGGAAAGGCTGTGATTTAATTTTTATAATATGAATACTTTTTTGTCTGTTTTTTATTTTAAGATTTTATTTTTTGGTAGAGAGAGATCCCAGAGAAACACTGATGTGGGAGAGAAGCATCAGTGGCTTGGTTTTCTCTCACACACCCCCAAACAGGAACGTGGCCCCATGACTCAGGCATGTGCCCTGATTGGGCAGGGAACCTGCAACCTTTGGCTTAGCAGGCCAGCACTCACCCCACTGAGCTACACCAGCCAGGAGACGAAAGGCTGTAATTTAAAGAAATGGATGTGTTATTTGGGAAAGAACCATCATAGAAGGCAGACCATCTTAAATGTTCTTAAACCTTTTGAAAGGTTTTTACAGGGTAGCAAAGGTACTAGGCTTATCTTGTATGGCTCTAAAATTCAGAACTTAAATGAGTAAGTGCTAAAGGAAGACATCTTTTTTAGTTAAACATACTGGTAAACTTTACAGTAGAATTGTAAGTGGGATTGGAAGGACCACCTTTAATGATATTTCAGGCCCTGTAATTGGAGTTGTTAAGCACAGGTTGTGTGGGTTAAGATTCTGTTCAGAGGTTTCAAGGTTCTGAAACTTTGGTATTTAGGCAGATTGTTCCTTTTTGCAGGGCATGTCTAAATTCTTAGTGCACAGTCAAGACTTTCTACGATCTGGCCTGTGGCTGGAGCTTCATTGCCCTATCCCATGTACTTCCATTTATACTAAAGTCGCGTTGTATTATCTTATGCTCATCAAGTTTTACCTCTCCTGATTCTTCCTCCCTCCTCAGATGAGTGTTCTTACCCAGAGGCTATACTAGCTACAACGAATAGTAAATAGTGACTCTCCTGCTGGAACAGACTACAAAACAAAATTATGTTTAAAACATACAAATTATACTTATTAATTATTTTAAAATGTAGTATCATGCTGTTTTAATTTATCCCAGAATAAGTTTATACTATGTTAGGCCTCAAGGCCCAAAGCATGAGTGTGAACATTAGAACGTTGAGGGCAGTAAAGAAAGACAGCAGGAAAAAAGAGGCTATGTGTGGTAAATGCCTAGCCACACCTTAGAAGTTGATGGGTTGTTTATACAGGTATTTTGGGTTGAGATGGGGAAGGGGATTCAGTGTGTAAGGTGGCAGGGACTGGGGAGGGAGCGTTTGAGACCTCTTAAGGTGTTTTTCTTCTCAATAGGTACACTCGGATATTAATGAAGGATATAGACATACTAAACTCTGCAGGGAAGATGGACAAAATGAGGTTACTGAACATCCTGATGCAGTTGAGGAAGTGCTGTAATCATCCATATCTCTTCGACGGGGCTGAGCCTGGTCCGCCTTACACAACAGATATGCATCTCGTGACCAACAGTGGCAAGATGGTGGTGTTAGACAAGCTGCTTCCTAAATTAAAAGAGCAAGGTATCTGTGCTACTGGTATCAAATTAAGAAGTAGTGAAAACTTTTTTAAAGTTCTAACAGCACTTTGAAAAGATAACTCCGGCATTTCCTAAAGTTGAAATGTAGACTATTTTAGAACTTCTGTCTGAGTTCCACCTTTCTCCAAATTGTAGGCCTTAAATCTTGTAGAAAGTGATTAGGGCGGCCATATTCCCTGGATTGAGGGGGAAGAATTCTCACATTATATGAGATCTGTCCAGAAGGTATCCAGCCATGTAATATGAAAAAGAGACACTTATTGAAGAAGATATCAAGAAACATTGTACACAGGGCGAGGACACCTCAGTCCCCTTCGAAGTAGGCACCTTGGGACCTCACATAGTTCTCCCAGTCACCATGAGCTACCCTGTCATATTTCTCTGAAACTCATCAATAGTCTGAAATCTCGTCCCTTTCAAGGGTGATTTTAGTTTTGGGGAAAGCCGGAAGTCACAGGGCACCAAATCTGGGCTGTAGGGGAGCTGAGTCACCTGGGTGATTTGATGTTTTACAAAAAAAACTCTGCATGAGATGTGATACCTGAGTGAGCATGTTGTGATGAAGCTGCCAATCACCAGTTGCACATAGATAAAGCCTTCTGAATCATCTCAATAATTTCCGTGGAGGAATGTTCAAGTATAATGCAAAATTTGATGTAGATTCTTTGCTCTCCTCACTCAGTCATTTTGAATGTGATGGCCACACAGTTCACATGCTCACTCAATGGTGTGTACTGCCCCCACTGACAAGTACAGTGAAGTCATCTTTGTTCATTCATGCACCTTCCAGTCCACTCTCCTGGCCTGCAGTGTTACATCAATGTCTCACAAACTGTTTTTGTTATATTAACAATGGCTGGACTTTTCCTGGACAGATCTCACATATGCTTTTCCAGCAAAAATACCAACTTTTTGTTGTAAAATGACAAGAATGCTCTTCCCACCAATGCACAGTTCCCAGATCTTTTGGTAGACGGTGGTGTGCAGATGGTATTGTTTTTTAATTATTTAATTAAATATGATGTGCATGGATCGAAAGCAATTTTATTTATAGCATGCTGGCTTTTCATATCAAAGTGAATATGTGGTATGTGTATGGGCGTATTTAAATTACATGAATGTAGAGCAAACTTAGTATGAAGCCAGCTCCAACAATAACAAACTCATGGCAGAACTTGTTTTTATTTGTATTATATCTGCTTGTCTCCTCAGATTTTGGATTTCTCCATTTGTGTTTCTCTGTGTATCTTGATAAGAATAATAGTTACACCAATAGGTGATTCTTCTACAAGATGTTGACTATGAAAAATACAGTAAAAGTTGTTAGAAAAGTGGTTTATTTTTTCCTTTTTATACCTTTTCGTAGAATTGTACTTTCTTTTCTTTTTAAGATTTTATTTATTTATTTTTAGACAGAAGGGAAGGGAGGGAGAAGGAGAATGAGAGAAACATCAATGTGTGGTTGCCTCCCATGTGGCCCCCATTGGGGACCTGGCCTGCAACCCAGGCATGTGCCCTGATTGGGAATCGAACCGGCAACCCTTTGGTTCTCAGCCCACGCTCAGTCCACTGAGCTACACCAGCCAGGGCGAATTGTACTTTCTAATATGTTTTTACTTACTTTTAATTACTTCACTTTGAAAGTGAAATAATTAAAAGAATTGAGTTGGTGGGGAGGAGTGGCAGTACTCAGATGTTAATGAAAGCTATAATAAATTCTGCAAGGAAAATGGGACTGTTGAACATCTTTGTATGCATTTGGGGTTGCGGAAGGTGGGACATTAACAGATTATCGGCCCAGGCAATTTCATAATCATTTTTTCAAAATGATCCTTTTGTCTTTGTACGTTCTATGGAAGGCATTGTGCAGCTGGCTGAAGCAGTGGGAGGCAGTTGAATAATCTGAATCACGGCAGATGAGTGAGGGGCTCTTAACGGGAATGTGAGGCCCACGTTTATGGTCCTTCAGTCTGGGTGGGCCTTCAGCACTAGTTGGAGAGCACAGGGATTGGGTGTGTGGGGGATATGAGGGCCGTGCACGTGGAAGAGCTATGTGGTGGTAGAAGGTTATTTTTAAATGTATGTGATAAAAAGAATGATTTCAGGCTTTGGGGATGGTAAGACCTTCTAGGCAAGACACAAATGTTCCTATTTCAATTACTGTTTTTTATTTAATGTGCTTTTTAAATATTACTCTTCTTTACGTATGTCATAATGGGAAAAACGTGAGGAATGATTGACTTGAATAATAAGTAATATGCAAGTACAGTTTTTCTTGTAATCAAGTAGGTAACTTAAAATTAAGGGGTAATAGGTTAGTGTTGGTTCTGGTTAGTTTTAAAATTTTAAAGAAGTTTTTTTAATATTGGAGCTTCTGATAACGTACTGTTATATTCACTAACAGGTTCACGAGTACTAATCTTCAGTCAGATGACAAGGGTATTGGACATTTTGGAAGACTATTGCATGTGGAGAAATTACGAGTACTGCAGACTGGATGGGCAGACGCCCCATGATGAGAGACAAGTGCGTGAAATCCAGGGAGGGGAGAAAAAGCACATATATCAGATAAAACCATTGTCTGACATTTGTTTCACTTTATGTCTATAGGAGTCCATCAATGCATTTAATGAACCAAACAGCACAAAGTTTGTTTTCATGTTAAGCACACGTGCTGGTGGTCTTGGCATCAATCTTGCTACTGCCGATGTGGTAATTTTATATGATTCGGATTGGAATCCCCAAGTAGATCTCCAGGCTATGGTAAGAGATACCAAATACACTTCTTCTGTGCTTACAGATTTTTTTTATAGAGCAAGCTAATAAACAGTCTACAAGTGCCAGTCATTTAACCCAGTAGAATGTTGTTTTGCTCTGACCTGGTAGTTTAGTGACGATTTTGCAGGTGATCTTCTATCTAAGTCAGTATACAGATGCTCTTCAACTCACAGTGGGCTTGTGTTCTTGGGACATAATCCCATCATAAGTTACAAATATTGTGAGCCAAAAATGCATTTAACTTACTAAAAATTATAGTTTAGCCTAGCAGGTTTCTACTGAGTAAATACTGCTTTCACAGCATCATAAAGTCAAAAAATCGTAAGTCAAACCATCATAAGTCTGGGACCATCTGTATTTTCATCTTACAGCTTTGCCACATCTTAGCACTTTGGAGTCCTGCTATATTATATTCTCTGTCTTCTGGAGGCAGAAGGGGAAAGAGGGAGAGCTAAGGAAAGGTATTTATGGGCCATATCTGAAAGTGCCCCATGTTCATTGGCCAGAACTAATCACATAACTGACTACAAGGGAATTGCTTATAGATGTGCCCCAGGAGGAAAGGGAAATGGCTTTGGTGAGCTACTAACTTGCCTGCCACCGTTAGATGCTGACCAGATCAGAAAGACCTTTTCTTTTTAAAAAGAGAGGGAGGGGGGAGGGAGGAAAAGGGGGGGAGAAACATGGATGGGTTGCCTTTTGTACATGCCCCGGAGGGGACGAACCTGCAGCTTCAGCATGTGTCCTGACTAGGAATCGAACCCACGGCCCTGGAGGTTGTAGGACGACACCCAACCAACTGATCCGCTCAGGCCTGGGAAGGAGTACCCTTTTTTGAGGAAGTTTATGATCTGTAGATTTAGTCAAAAACTTAAAAATTCCTAAGACAGATACTGCTAATGACTAGACCATGATATTGGTGACCATAAAAACCCAACTGTTAAATCTCTGGTTTTAGTCACTGTCTTCCTGGGTTCTTTGTAAGGGTGGCTAGGGAAAATTGACAGATTAAACAGGGATAATTGGTAGAAATGTGGTTTGTGAACTTACAGGAGTTAAACACAAAATGGAATTCTCATTAATTTGACTATTTGTCTGTGGTTAATTGGGTAATATTTAAAGATTGATGTGTTTATATTGGTGGAGTTTATAGCAGTGAACATTTATATTTGATTTAGGTAGAAAAACATTTTGAATTTAAACCTAAGAAAAAAAGATTTTTAAAAAGCTTCTATCATTTAAAAACTAATTTCTTTTTGCCTGGAGATGTTATGTGTATTTTATCTCAGCATAATCTAGTAAAATTAATCAGGTAGTTTCTAACAGAGTCAGCAACTATGGTGTGTTCCGTACTTTCTAGAAGTTTTCCTTGTGACATAACCAAATAATGTGATTGAAACCAAGAAACTGAGAATTTAAGAAATAGTAACATACTGTGAATCTGTTTTTAGGTATAGTTATTTTGTTACATAGTTTTAAAAATCTTTACATTTGAGAATATATAAAATTTGTTTCTCAGTATACACAAATGATATATGAATTTTTAACTTACTCGGAATATATGGTAATTTGCCTAGGACCGAGCGCACAGAATTGGACAGACCAAGACTGTCCGAGTGTTCCGCTTCATCACTGACAACACCGTGGAGGAGAGAATCGTGGAGCGTGCAGAGATGAAGCTCAGGCTGGACTCCATAGTCATTCAGCAAGGTGAGCCTCACAACCTTAAAAAATTTACCAAGTGGGATTGATGCGTGTTTTCTTCCTAGATTATTTAGGAGATTCTCATTATTCAGCATCTGTTGAATCAAGCCAGCAGGCCGCAATATTTGTATTCCAGAGAGAGTAAGCTTTGGTTTTGCTAAGAGGAGGGTGGGTTTGGGCTTAGGAACGTTTACATTTGAATGTGGATTCTGCCAGTTAGCAGTTCTTTCACAGTGTCTGAGCCTGTTCTTTAATCTTACTAAATGGGGATAAAGGTAGCTACTATTTCATATTTTTAAGGATTAAAGGGGACAATATACATAAAATTCCTAGCATTCAGTGTGATGCATATTAAATAGAGCTGTGGTGATTATTATGTATACTAAGCACTCCATTGATTATTCTTAGTGGGCCTGAAGAAATAAAAACAAGACTTTTTAAATCGTCACCTGGGAATATGTTTATTGATTTTAGAGAAAAAGGAAGGGAAAGGGGTTGCGGAGAGACAGCAATGTGAGAAAAGCATCGAAACTCTATCATGAGCACGTACTTATAGGGAAAAAACATAGTATATGTAGGGTTTCGTACTACCTTTGGGTTTTAGGCTTCCACTGGGGGCTTGGAACATGTCCCCTGTTGGATAAGTGGAGACTACTGTATATTCTGACTTTGAAAGTCACAGATGTTTGGTTGTGCGTTCTATTGACTTACAACCATGATAGAAGTAGTTAATGAAGTTGCAGAAAACAACTTGGATCTTTACCCACTTTCTACAAAGCACTGGAATACATGTACTGAACTCTTGGATACGTGTGTGTGGGTGGCCCCGAGAGGGGAAACAGTTCTGTGTGCCATTTCCTTTTGTGTTGATGCCTGTTTGTTTGAAAGCACAAATTACAGAGTTGGCAAAGTTCTTGCCAGTTTAAGACCTAACTTTTCTGATACTGAGTTATTTCTGTATTCAAAATAAGCTTTCAATAGTTTCAGTTCTTAAGATTAAGAAGTTTTCAGAAATTAATGTATGTTTTGGTCCTTACATAACATTTGGCAGTATGAAGGGTTTTTTTGTGCTTCACCATTCTAAATAGATTTGGGAGTTTAGTATTAACTTCTTTCTGCTTTCAGAAACTTCTCGTGTTTATAATGCTCTCACCTGTTGATACTATTTAAAATACAATCTTACTAATTTAGATTTTCACATATCATATGTGAATAAACTAAATGATTGGTGTTTGAGGCAAAATGACAGTATTACACCTGACATTTAGACTTCTTGGTTTCCGGTAAAATAAAGTTTGTTAAGTTAACATTATACAACATAATCTGTTTTTAGGAAGACTTGTGGATCAGAATCTGAACAAAATTGGGAAAGATGAAATGCTTCAAATGATTAGACATGGAGCCACACATGTGTTTGCTTCAAAGGAAAGTGAGATTACCGACGAGGATATTGATGGTATCTTGGAACGTGGTGCAAAGAAGGTGAGGTACAGATTAAATAATAATGTTCTTAATACATAACATATTTTAAACCAAAACTGAGGAAGTATTTGTTGTGTGACTTATAGTTATTTCCATAAAAAGAAGCTTTTGTGTACTGTGAAGCCTAATCCATGTGGACTATAGTTCTCATGCTTTTTTAATTCTTAATCTAACAAAGTGTTTGCTTTGTTCTCTAGACCGCAGAGATGAATGAAAAGCTCTCCAAGATGGGCGAGAGCTCACTTAGAAACTTCACAATGGATACAGAGTCAAGCGTTTATAACTTTGAAGGGGAAGATTACAGAGAAAAACAGAAGGTAATTTAGAACTACTTGAAGGCTTTATTTTACTCGCAACTTGGAATTTTAAATGTTAGTTATAAATTTGTCTCAAACTGCAATCATTTCTGTTATTCACATCTAAATTATTTTTATTTTATGTTAAATTTAATGCCAAATTTAAACCCTGAAATGGTTTAAAGGCTTATGTTATGGAGAGTACTGTATACTATTTAGTATAATATTATGAACTACATGACAGAAATACATCGTATTGGGAGTGTATACAATAATTTGAGATATTTGAAAATTAAAATTATTGGCAAAAAAGTTGTCACCACCTTATTAGAATTTCTTTTTCATAGTATAATTGTCTGATAATAATTAAAAATTTCATAAACAGTAATTAAAATTACAGAGAAATTAGAAGTACCTCCAGAGTAGATTAAAAAAATAATGCTACCTAGTGTTTTCCTTGTTAACATTTAGACATGCATATCCTCTGAATATTTTCTAGGCTAAATATATATCTACATCTTTCTCCTAATTTGGATTGTAGCATACATTCTGTGGCATTTTTTTTTTTCACCCAACAGAATTATTAATTTGGCTAAAAAATACTGAATAGCTCAGGCTGTTCACTAAGACACTGTCCTGTGTGTTAATTACCATGTGGAGCAAAGCATCGTGGCCTTCCTTGTAGAGTTTATAGTCTAGGACTTAATGATTGTCTTCCATGTGCAGACAGTAGTCTTAATGATACACATGACATGACTAGTGTTCATGTAAGACACGCAACTGCATGTAATAAAAGGCGGTGATCTGAGTTGTTTCCATGCCAGATCGCGTTCACAGAGTGGATCGAACCACCCAAACGAGAACGGAAAGCCAACTATGCAGTCGATGCCTATTTCAGGGAAGCTCTTCGAGTCAGTGAACCTAAAGCACCCAAGGTGAGTTGATAGAGCACAAAAATTTCAAAAGATATTGGAAATGTAAATTTTTTCTTACATTAGAATAAAAACAGATTGAGAATTACATTTTGTGGGATTTTTGTTGTTGTTTAGTTACAGTTGTCCCCATTCCCCCCGCATTGCTCTCCCCTGCCCTGTCCAATCCATCCCCCTCCCCGAAAGACAGTCACCTCATTGTCCTGACCATGGGTCCTTTGTACTTGTTCCTTGACTTGGAACACCCAACCCCCAAACCCCCGCCTCCTACTGCCCCTCTGGTCACTGTCAGTTTGTTCTTTATCTCCTTGTCTTTGGTTCTTTTTTGTTCGTTTGTTTTGTCAATTAGGTTCCACTTATAGGTGAGATCATATGATATTTTGTCTTTTCACTGCTTGGCTTATTCACTTAGCATAATGCTCTCCAGTTCCATCCATGCTCTCATGAAGGGTTGGAATTTCTTCTTTCTGGTCTGTGGTATCCCATTGTGTAAGAGTACCATGGGTTTTTGGTGCACTCATTTACTGATAGGCACTTAGGCTGTTTCCAACACTTGGCTATTGTAATTTTGCTCCTGTGAACATTGGGGTGCATAGGTTCTTTTGAATTGGTATTTCAGGATGCTTAGAGTATAATCCCAGCAGTGTTTTGGGACTTTTTAATAGTGTACCTCCGTCAGTTCTTAATTGTTAGATATTGTCTACAAATTAATTGTGAATCTGTACATTTAAAATTTGATTGTTTTTTTTCAGTTTTATTGAAATATGCATTCACTTGCTTGAAAAATTAAGTAACTGTCTTGGTTTACGGAGTAAAGATGATTAGAGATAGATTTAAAGCAAAATAGTTTCTTCTTTATCGACAATGCTATTTTTATTTTTCTTTAGGCTCCTCGACCTCCAAAACAACCTAATGTTCAGGATTTCCAGTTCTTTCCTCCACGTTTATTTGAATTATTAGAAAAAGAAATTCTATATTACAGAAAAACTATTGGGTACAAGGTAATACAAATAACACTTTGTTCATAACTGATCTGGTTTGTTTTGAACTTAATAAATGTAAAATATTGGTATGTTTTCTTTCATGGTTGGATTAAAATTTGTGAAAATGTCATGTAGTTGGCGAAGAATTTAGTCCATCACACTTTTTCTAAAATTAACTGATTGGTGACATAGAAAAATATATTTTTTAGGTACCTCGAAATCCTGACCTACCAAATGCAGCACAGGCACAGAAAGAAGAACAGCTGAAAATTGACGAAGCTGAACCCCTTAATGATGAAGAGTTAGAAGAAAAAGAGAAGCTTCTAACACAGGTATAGCCTTCGGTCGACACAAAATTTAGTAACTTATTTTGTAAGGTACGGTGTTAGGTTGTTTTGGGGTATACAGAGAAGTATAAGTTTTTGCTCTCAAAATGGAGAACTTGGAGATGCTAAAGTGTGGGCATGTGGGTAAGGGCTGTGTTTTTATTGTTACTAGTTCTTACGGAGATTATAGATTTGCACTGGTGTTCTCAGTTTCCCCGTGAATCTTCCATGCTGCTGCTGGCTCATAGTTCTCAGTTGTGCATCTCTGCTTGGTACTTTTGTTGCTTCATATCCTTTAGGGTTCAGTAAAGGCCTTTCAGAATCTGACCTTAACCTACCACTAAAGCTTCATTTTCCTGCCTCCTTCTGTCTCTGTTCTTTAACTGATGTTTTCATT
This sequence comes from Micronycteris hirsuta, assembly GCA_004026765.1. Lineage (NCBI taxonomy): Eukaryota > Metazoa > Chordata > Mammalia > Chiroptera > Phyllostomidae > Micronycteris > Micronycteris hirsuta. The sequence continues at coordinate 15,460 of PVJI01012322.1, read as the reverse complement.
CTTCCTGGCAAACTCCTAATCTGTCAAAGCTCAGCAAAAATGTCACCTTCCATACAGCATTTCTTGCTTTATTCCATTCAGCTTTAATTGGGTATCTGAGCAGTATATGATATAATGCTAAAAATGACATTCATGTACAGGAAAAGTTACCACTTTAAAAGAATTTAATTTAAAAATGGTAAAAGAGGCACAACTGAAAATTTTCTGTAATGCTTACAATCATTGATACAACGTAAAGCATCTTTTCCACCTTCATTGTGCTGTGATCTAACATCATTTCTGTTGCTGTGCAGGGATTTACCAATTGGAATAAGAGAGATTTTAACCAATTTATCAAAGCTAATGAGAAGTGGGGTCGTGATGATATTGAAAATATAGCAAGAGAAGTAGAAGGAAAAACGCCAGAAGAAGTTATTGAATATTCAGGTAACTCTTTTATTATTTTACAAGGTATAAAAATGTTCTCAGGTGTTTAGAGAACTGCTGGAAAGTTCGTATTTTGTTACTGTGAGTCACTGTGTTTGATAAGCTAGAGTTTGCTTCAACTTAGAGCCTTGTTTTGTTCTGTTTCTTAAAAACTGAGTTAGAAAATATTCCCTTCTTTAAATGGCATAATTGTTTAATTCTTTTACCTTAGCTAAGTAGCGATAGGCAAGAAAATAAGAATAGGTTACTGAATGACGTGCTTTCGTTTATATTTCATCTGTCTCCATAACTTCTCCAGTGTTGGATATTACGTGCCTGTTTCCTTAAGTCAGTTGGATTGTCGAGTGAATATTGTGTAGTTGTGCTGTGGTGAATCTGCTTTAGAATTTCAGAGTAGCAGAAATTGAAGAATTGGAAGTTATTTAAATCATCCAGTTTAATTCATTTTTTTACAGTTATGGAAACTGAGAAATGAGTACCTATGTACTTTCTATTATTGTTTGTGGGAGAATTGGAAACATTTCTTAGCAAATACAATGAGAGCATTTTTGCTAACAAATTACATCTTTCCCCCTTCCTCCACCTGTTACTCTTTCACAGCTGTGTTCTGGGAGAGGTGCAATGAGCTCCAGGACATAGAGAAGATTATGGCTCAGATTGAAAGGGGAGAGGCAAGAATTCAAAGAAGAATTAGTATCAAAAAGGCACTTGATACAAAGGTACTTTACATGCTAATAAATATGGCAATTAATAAAATAACTCCTATCTCTGAATTTAAGAGTTAAAAAAACTTTTAAAAAGGAAAGGACAGATGATTTAAAATTAAAATTTTCTTCAAAGAAAAACAAATGTCATAGATACTCTCTGAGAAGAATTTACCTCGGTGTTTTGAGTTGATGTGTGTCGGTCAGAGGCGTCAGCATTAGCTCCCTCCTACATCGGGTCAGAGAGTCTGCGTCTGCGTTTCTCTAAAGAGCCGTAAAGACTAAAGTAGGTTCAGGATGAAGGTGAGGCGGTGCAATTGAGGTGTTACGGATGGAGAGTTCTGATTTGAGGTAAAATATGTGGAGCTAATTTTACTAAAGCTGAGTTTGAAATACAGATTTATATTTTATACAATATGAAATCTGACTTTGACAGATTGGACGGTACAAAGCACCTTTTCATCAGCTGAGAATATCATACGGCACCAACAAAGGGAAAAACTACACCGAAGAAGAGGACCGTTTTCTGATCTGCATGCTTCACAAGCTCGGCTTTGACAAGGAGAACGTGTACGACGAGCTGCGGCAGTGCATTCGCAACTCTCCGCAGTTCAGATTCGACTGGTTCCTGAAGTCCAGGACTGCCATGGTGAGTGCCGGGACCTTGGTGCAGCGTGGCGCACAGCTCGCACTGAGCGTGTCCTTCACTGCTCTCTGACTGAGGTCATTCCTTCTTAAGAGAAAATCGTGGGGAAATTTTCGTTACAATACTGTCACTGTCATAAGTTGAATCAAGTTTCCTAGAATAGCGCACATTCAGTTAAAAAGCTACTGTCATAGGTAACTAAAGTTTATTGGTCCTGTCCTTTCATGTCACATATCTTTTAACTTCACTCTGTATAGGACTAGCTTTTGATATTTATATTACTCCATTCTAAGGACAGGGACTGTCACTATCAGTTTAAACTTCTGAATGTGATAATAGCAGTTTAAAATCTGCACCGTTCAGACTTCGGTTTTGTGACTGACATCTGCCCATAAGAGTGCCGGGTCTGGGTTACTTTAAGGTAGTGAAACCCTTGTTTTATGCTGATCTACTGCTTGGTTTTGTTTTTATTTTCAGCATCTGGCTGTTTTGGTTGGAAGTTCTGTCTCTCAAATGACCTAAATTAGAATTCAGAAAAGTTTATCTTTGATGAATCAGTTTTTTTCTTACATTATCTTTTCCACCTTTAACTTTTAACTTTAGCGTGTTCTTCAAGATGATGACAATGCCCAAAAGCTCTGTAGTCGTAAGTTTAGGATATACTGGGATAAACGAAGTTTAAACATCTTTATGTTTATGATGTGATTTCCTTCAGTGTATTTAAAATTGTCGATCTTCAAGATGTCGGGTACTGTGCATGTTTGACCACCTGAGGGTTGTTTTCAGTGAACTCCCAGAGGGCCTGCTATTTTCTGAAACCCTAGTTTGGGAAATGGCGTGCCACAGACGGCCCTTTAGGAGACACAGTTGGGGTGGGATCCTTTCCTAACCCCTTCTGGCCTGTGTGCCTCAGTGTGCCTGGTAAGGGGGATGATACTGCAGATATTTCAAACCTTGTGTGGTGTGTTCTATAAAATAGCATTTTTCAGTGATTTTGCTGTGATTGTGTAGTATCGCTTACCACAAATGAAAAATAGAACAACTTTGCTCAGTAAGGAAGGGAGCTACTAGTCAGCAAGGATTCAAATAGACTTCTGTTTCCTTCAGAGTTATCTGCTACTTTGCTGCACTGTGCTACAGAATCTTTTCTGGGGCTGTATAGATTACCGGAGAGAGACACAAGGTAGAACTCTTCGTAGGCTTCCATGGCTGGTTTTTTAAAATTGGGAAGGGTGACATGTGGTACATTGTTTACCATAATTCCACTAATAATGCTTTTGAGGGAAATACTATGTACACCTCTTACTAAAGTTAGTTTTAATCGATTTGAATCTCAGACATGCACACTATTAAGTTTGGATATAAATTACAGTTCTCAAGCATAGTCACTAAGTGGTGTTGCATTTATTATGAGATGTTCATTTTCACTGTTTTAATTCTTAAGTGAAGGAAAGGTTTATGAAAGCTACACAAAATATTTACAAAATTTTGTAGCCATATAACATGGATTATATATAAAAATTGGTTTCTTTGCTTTTGAAAATTTTATATATTGGGAGTGTGTGATTTTATATTACTGTATTAAAACGTCCTTTGTTTTTAAACTAGTCATGAAAATTTACAGATGGAAAATACAAATTTGCCATGTAAATTTATGTTTGCAACTCAGGAGCTGCAGAGGAGGTGTAACACCTTAATTACCTTGATTGAAAGAGAAAACATGGAACTGGAAGAAAAGGAGAAGGCGGAGAAAAAGAAGAGAGGACCAAAGCCTTCAGTAAGTAGTCACAAATAATGTAAATATTTGTGAGCACTTAATGTTTTTTTTTCTTTTTAAGAATTTGCACATTACCTGGCTGTCATTGATGTTAGGCTTCCTGGCTTCCTTCCTTCCTTCTCTCCCTCCCTCCCTTGTAAATTGTGGGGAAAATCACCTTATGAGGGTAGTCCATAATGTGAGGATTTGTGAAAATCTGGGGAGATACGTCTTATGAATGCCAAGGGTGTACACTTGACCTTGGGGGAATTATACTTTTAGAAATACTATAATTTTAAAATATTTAAAGAAACATTAGGAAAGCAGTGGCTTTACAACTTTACGATTAACTTGAGTTATTGTCCTTGTGATATCTTAGCAGTGTAAAAGCAAAACTTTTAAAGTAAAAAAGCCATCTGGTTATTTAATAACACTTAACTTATAAAATCGTGAATAGGTAAATGTTTCTGGATAATGTCTGATATTTATGTAACCTTACAAAATACTTTTTATTACTGCTTTCTTTGGGTAAGAGGGCATTTTATAAATTTGATGTATTGATTTACTGCTGCTAATTGTGAGTTATTAATGTATTTCACTATTAGCATTATGTATTGTTTTGTAATACGAGGAGATCAGATTATTCTGGGTGAGCACATCTAACACCTGTCACTGTGATGCAGGCGTCAGTGAAGAGCTGTGGTGTGTGTGTCAGTGTGGCTCACGTTGGTGTTAGTCTTGCGATGAGAAGTAACCCTTCTGTTTGCTCGTAGACACAGAAACGTAAAATGGATGGAGCACCTGATGGTCGGGGAAGAAAAAAGAAGCTGAAACTATGAATACACATTTGTTTCATAATCACTAACTTTAAACCAGTAGTTCTTTAATTTACGGGTCTTCATAAGATGTACTGTACAATGCTCAATGTTATGTCATTCAAAGACATCAGGTTCATCTGTTTACTGAGCTAGAAACTTAGTATGTAGTTTCACTTTTTTAAATGCAACAGCTGTGCTGAAATTTTTTTTTATCATTAACACTTGAAATAATAAAATAGGCTTCATTTATTAATAAATGTTTCATTTGATTTATTTTTCTATTATAGTTCCGTATGTGAAGATTGTGACTTTTCGTTTATAAGCTATAATTTCTACACTCGTAAGGCTTAAAAAAAGCAAACAAGAAAAAAATTGCAAATGAAATGTGTCCCTTCAGTTTTCACTTGGTTGTGTAATTGTTTTAATTCACTTTGCCTTTGCTGAAATTTGGGTATCATCTCTGTAGTGCTGTTGAGTCTCATCTGGAAAGATTATGTAAGCTTCATTCTCCTTGCTTATTATATGGCTAGAATGAGGGGGAAGGCAAGAAAAATGATCATTATATTCTATGCATATTCTGTTACGCTTTCTGTTTCTCTAGTTGGTTGTGAGGTGAATGTGCCCTATTCTGTTGGAAAAATGGCCTTTTAGTTGTATAGCCAAAGACATTTAGTATCTTCTGGTTCCTTAAGGTGTTATGTACCATTTTATAAGAGGAATATTATTTTTTTTAATTGTTTGGTAAGAATTTTGACAGATGACCTTCTAAAGCAGCCACAACTTAGATAATGTCAAAACTAAGGTGATTTTTTTCCAGTTAAAATAAGATGTGAATGTCATGCTATTAAATTGAAACATTGGTAACAAAGTGTATCCCTTCCAGTTTGCCTTTTTTGAGTTTTAAAGAATTGAAAAATTTATTTTATTATATTTTAAAATAACTTCTACACGTGAGCAGCAAGACTGACTGTAGTTCCGGTTTTTAATTTTTTACGGACAGCCTTGACCAACTGGGGGCCCTGCTGCAGGACCACCCACGTGGTGGGGTCGGGGTGCCAGCCGCCCGGAGGCCTTCGTGCGCTACCCGTCGTTTGTATACAGTTTTATATGTGCAGATGGGGTACAGAGACAGTTCTCCATTTTTCTAAGGGAATGCAATAAATGTAGCATCGTGAATAAATATAACTTTTATAATCCTCCAGTGGTCTTTTCTTTCCATTTCTTTATTTTTCTTTTCTCACTTGATCTTTATTCACGTATGTCCTTAGCACATTCTTTTTCCCTAGGACATTCTTTCCCCTTAATTAGGTTTCTTCCTTTAAAAGTTCTATCAATTGTTGTCTTCATCTGCCCATATATAGTATTTTTATTTATAATGCTGATTTATATAGTAATACTACTAATGCTTGCTTTTTCAAAATGTGGGATTGCTATCAAAATTTCAAACAAAACAGTGCTTATGGCAAGTTGTAGAGTAATTTGAATTTATTTTGTACCTCCCCAAAGTGATTTCTATACTACCCTGGATTCTTAAAATAACAATTACGGATTTAACGTATGCAAAATTTGAGGAAGCTTACTTTTCTTCATGAATGGAGCTATCAAGGGTGGTAGCCTCAATTTGGAAGAAATAATTAAGCCTGAAGAAAATGTTACAAGGGTCACACAAGTGATGTTTTCAAAAGGAAGAGAAGCAATCTAAAACTGCTGGAGTGGGAGGAGGTAGACAGTGGATGTGCAGAATGAATCAAGTGTAGTGCCAAGCCCCTATGAGCATGGGGGCTGGAATATAAAAGAAACAAAGGGAAACTATTTAAATTTTGTGGTTCAGTTTAGCCAGTTGATGAGACGTGTTTAACAGATCACTTAGGCTATTGCTACTGCATGTTCATCTAGAATAAAGTAAAGCCATGTTTTATACTCTTACCTAAGGGAAGGAAAAATGGCTCAGACCATTTGTTTTAAAGAGGAATGTTGGAGAGGATAGACTAAAAATTGGAAGTAGGTTTCCAGTTGTTCTCAATTTCCACTGAGGAAGAAGCTTTAAACGTAGAATGGTGCCTGAAGCCAACCTGGAGGAGGCTGGGCGTTTACACAGGTGAGCAGGGTTACAGCGGCCTGTTACCCGGAATACTTCATTTAATAATTGAAAAGGCTCTGTGTATTGTTAGGAAGATTATGTTCTATTCAGATCCAGATAAAATTGTTATAATGTAATCATTACTTTAAACTGTAATATTATTTTAAATACTAATAAAATCTTGAAAGATAATGGAGATTTTTCCAATAGCAACCTTTTTAATTTAGGGTACTTGACATATAGTAAACAAAATGTGCCTGGTGTTTAAGGGTTTTGTTTTGTTTTGTTTTTTAAATTTATTTTTAGAGAGAAGGGAAGGGAGGGAGGGAGGGAGAGAAACATCCATCTGTTGCGTTGTGTGCGGTTTGATTGGAGGACTGAACTTGAAGCCCAGGCCTGTGCCCTGACCAAGAGTCAAACTGGTGGGGACCTTTTGCTTTGCCGGACGGCGCTAACCAGCTGAGCCTAGCTGGTCAGGGCAGTGTGCCTAATTCAATAGCAGTGCTAGCACAGGCTTATTATAACGTCTTATAGTTGGGTTACTTAATAAATCTGAATGAAACAGCCCTGATTTAGGGTAGTTGCATTTATATGGGCCTCTAGGTGTTTGTCTTCCTTAAAGGAGACAAAGTATCTTAAGTGTGCTAGATACAGCATAGCAAAAAAGTAAACTGGTCAGTATTGTAGTATTTAACACTTTTACCAGTTAGCCTACCAATTTATTGGTAGCTTTCAAATATTTTTCTCAAATAGAATTACACGCTCTGGCTGGTGTGGCTCAGTAGGTTGAGTGCTTGCGAACCGAAAGGCTGCCTGTTCGATTCTCAGTTGGGGGGCACATGCCTGGGTTGGGAGCCAGCTCATCCCCGGTTGAGGACCGTGCAGGGAGTGACCGATGTTTCTCTCCCTCTCTCTCAAATAAATGGGGGGGGTCGGGGGGAAGAACCATGCTTTATAATGTTTATGTAGTCTTTAAAATGTTAACTATGCTTTGCAAACAGCTCTGCCTGTCCTTAGTTTGGAGGGTTTAGGCGGGTCAGGTGTAGTAACATTTTAAGGAGCATTTAGAAATCTCATTTTTGAGAAGAACTGCAGCCTCAACACTTGACACCATTTCCTGCTGAATGTTTCTGTGGGGGAATTGATGCAGTGGGCAGTCTCAAGTTGAAGTAGGAGGAAGGTGAACCAAGTGCAAAATACTGCACTTGCTCCGGGCGTGGAACACATTCTTACCATATTAGAGCAAGGAGCAACTCCTTAAAAAAAAAGGTGAAACCTATTTCAACGGATCTGTATCCAAGACAGTATCTGGCCCCACGTTCAGGTTCGTGCAGCCAAGGCTGAGAACCTGCTCAAGGTTAGGCAGTCCCCCATCACTGGTGGAATTCAGCGGCAGGAGCGTTCTGATGTCCCCACCGTGCACACATGCCTCACTCCCTGTTTCCTGAAACTGCTTTCTTTGCTGTCTTGGGCATCGCTTGAGAAACGTGTGACCCTGAGTCCGAAGTAAACTCAGGGACTTTAGCTATAAGCTCTAACACCATCACCTGGGAGCTTGTTTGGAAATGCAGAATTGAAGGCCTCAAGCGGAAATTGCTGAGTTAGAATCTGCATTTTCATAAGGTCTTCATGATTCATATGCACCCCCCAAAAAAGTTTTAAAACATTTTGCCAAAGCAAAATAAACCTTAATAGCCACTGAGTATATTTTCAAAATAACACGACCTCAGGGTAACATGGATTTTTTTTTTTTTTTTAAGATTTTATTTATTTATTTTCAGAGAGAGGAGAAAGGAGGGAGAAAGAACAATGTATGGTTGCCTCTCACATGGCCCCCACCGGGGACCTGGCCCGCAACCCAGGCATGCGCCCCGACCGGGAACCGAACCGGGACCCTCTGGCTCCCAGCCCGTGCTCCATCCACTGAGCTACACCAGCCAGGGCGGATTTTTTTTTTTTTTAACTGTAGATGAGGAAGATCATTCAATAGTATTTCAGAGAAAATGTTTTTATCTTGAATTTTGGATATGGAGATAGCTTACCAGGGGTTACTCTGGTGAATTTTTAAGTCCTCACTTAACCTTGTACATCGCTTCTACAACTTAAAATGAAACCTACTTTACCGTAGGCTAATTGATAAAAAGTCCCTAAAGCATGCCATCAACATTACAACAAACGTCATTTGAGGACCTGCTGTAGTAGCATTTAAGTCATAATGCCACCAACAGAGTTGTTGAGTTCCCCAAGACAGAATTTGAGAGGAAGCCCAGAGAAACTTCCAGAGTTTATTAACCTTATGCTGGAGCACAAGGCAGGCAGCACAGAGGAAAGACCTGGGCTTCCGATCTGGCCTGGGGGCTGGCCCTGCTTGGCTGCTCTTACAAGTTGGGGGTGAAGTGGGCTTTCATGAAAAAAATGGAAAGACCTGGCTTTTTGAAAAAGGCAGGCTTGCAGAAATGTACATTTCAGGGTCCAATGACTTCTTTTTCCAGCTGTCCTGGTAACTGTCTGCCCCAGGGCTGTGGGGGGTCTGAGTAGAAGGGAAGTTGGTAATAGGCTAGGGCTCAGGAATACAGACCAAATGCCCCTCCCCCCAGGATGAATGTGGCGATGCTTCGAACATCCAGACCTACAGTTTCTAGTTAGTCCCGTTTGCTCGTGAGCCTTGCCACCTGGGAACAAGTCTGGCGTGAACACGGCTGCCCTAGAGCGTTTCAGGTGATGTGCTGAATATCAGTGCCCCTGTTTTTATCAGCGCCTGTGTCTTGAGATGGAGTCAGGAACTCAGGGTTGGTTGGCTCTTCTGTATTTTAAGGTTTGGCCCCCAGACAAGGAGAGTGAGGGCTGATAAGGCTCCCTTTCCCGAACACTGTTCGCATTCTCTCTTGATACATAAATTGCATGGCTCCACACTTTGTCCCAGTTGCTGCTTTAGAAGAAAAACCTCCCGTGAGGAAGATTACCAAGCATGAGAAGTGGTATGCGGCAGGAAGTTGGGGGCTATCGTGAAAATGTGACTTGAGGGCAGCAGAGGACCGCGGAAACCATCAAACCCTGGCTGGGTCACGAGAGGAAGTGCCTCCTTGTGGTCTGTGGCCGACTGAGCATCGATATCCACGTTGTCAATTTTTCTAACTCGAGTCTCTGGCTGTGCCCTATCCTAGAAGATGATGTAAGATATTAAGTATCAGCTTTTAAGCCCTAGTGTTAATAAAAAGTAGTCATCAGTTTCTCTGGGAATAAAGCATAAACTTTTGATTTCAAGAATCAATAAATTTTACCATTCAATAAATTTCATGGAGCTGGCCTCAGCCCATCTCATCGACCAGCCACGTAGTCCACTGGTAGCAGTAATATTCCCTCTTCGTCACTCCCTGTCTCTCCCTAAGGCAGTGTGTGCGCTACTGACCCTAGAGCATGTGGTCGACCAAAAGACCGAGAGTTACTCACCAGGACTATGAACCTGTAGGTTAGGGAGGGTGAACGAGCCAAGCAGCCACATTTCTTAGTTCTTGGCATTTACCAAGAGTTTGGCATTTACTCTTTCTTCCTTTCTTCCTTCCTCCCTTTCCTCCTTTCTTCCTCCCTTCCTCTCTTCCTTTCCTCCCCTCCCCTCCCTTCCCTTTCCCTTTCCTTCTCTCTCTCTTTCCCTCTTTCTTTTCTTTCTTTCATGCAAAGCTGTGATTGCAAATATTTCAGAAGAAAGAAAAAAATCAAAGACCTAAAGGAGACATTTTCCAGATTCTGTCAAGAGCAGCCAATATATCAGAAGCTGAATATAGGGTTTTCCTAGAATTTCCTAAGAAGATTATGAAATACTACACAAGTCATTAAAATAGTAATGGCATTGCTCACTGAAGGTTTTAGTTTTTAATAAATAGTTGCTTTATCCTAAAGAAATGAGAGACTGTCAGCGTCTACTATCAGAAGTGATATTCTGGTGTGACTTACGTTTTCCCTTACCGATCGATACGTGGAAATAGGTCACAAGACCAATGGTGGCACCCTCATTGCTGCTGCTTCTACTGTATTGTAAATCAAATAATGTTGGGTTTCATCTCGTGACAATTCTGAGGATTAGTAGTAACCACGTGGGGTACAGGCTTGGGGAGTTTAGAGGTTTGAGGAGTTCCGTAGAAACACATCAGCCATTGGTTCACGGTGATGAGAGAATCGGACAGGCTAGAACTGGGAAGCCTCCTGCCCGGGATGCAGAAGTGTTCATTGTTCTCCATGCACTTGGCCTTGTGCTTCGGAAGGTTCTTCCCAAAACAGAAAAGCCAATAGAATTCCAGCTGATTTTTTATCTCACCATATTTCCTTGCATCAAAGTCGCGGCCTGTGGCTCTGAGCCTGCGGGCTCTGGCAAGGCTGACGACTGTGACAAGCGCCCAGAGTCACACAGGGCCAGAAACAGGAGGTCTGGGGGGCCGACGCATTCTCAGGTGGCTCTTGCTGCCTCTCTCCAGCCTGCCCTGCACTGTGGGGACACCTTACCTATTTTCTTTAAGACATGATTTTGCTACATTGATCGTTCTAACAGTACAATGGTTGTATGTTAAGTGAACAAGACTCCTAGGCTACAAGGAAAAATAACTTTCGTTATGTCTCCTGGGTTCTTCAAAATGTATTCTATGGAACTGGTTCCTGCTTCTCCGTCAAAAGCTGGGCAGGCCCTACCGCCATTCTGGGCACTGTTAGCATAACTGGTGCAGGCATGTGCGTGGTAGTGGGCAGGATTTTGTGCTGATTTTTGCTTAAATGATTTGGCTCTTAGGAGTTTTTTATGAGAAGTTTGCTACATTTGATAAGATAAATGCTTAGCATAAACAAGGCTCTTACTCAATTTCTATATATTAGTATCACTAATAGGCCCCTTTCCTCCGCCATTCCTTGGCGTCCCGTAGCCTCCCTTCCCGGTGTCTCTCACCTTTCTCCTGTCACCGTCTCCCGAATTTAGACCTTCCGGTCACCCCTACACAAGCAGACGCCCAGGCCTAAAGAGTAAGCTTTTCTAATCAGCTGCGCTCCTATCCCCTACTCCAGGCCCACATTTTAAGACATTCAGCATGAAGCAGGCTTGGGATTGTGTTGGCTTCATAGCTTGGGCTTCTTTACTATCATCTTATGCCTATTTAATTTTAAAAATATGAAGAGAGGAAAGGACATTTCTTCCCACAATTTTGGCTTGTAAGAGAATTCAGCGACAAGATTAGTCTCCCGTTTTCTCTGGGTTCAACATTTTTTTTTTTAATTGAAAAAGGTACATTTTAAAAAGCGTGCCGTCGTGGTCCTTGGGTCATCTGTGCGATGACATTAACCCAATCACGCTGTTCAGAGTGCTTTAAAGATCCACACCAACAGCAGTGTGGCGTGGCTAGCCTTCATTCTACACAGCCCGCATAGTGTAAAAAACTCCCCGAACAGACAGGTGGGTGAAGATTCAGATGTTTTAATTTATTAAAGAATAAATTTAAGCCGCCAGGCCCAGATGTGTACACAATATTACTCACTTAATTATCATCCAACAAGGGAAAGCCGTGTGGATTTTTATCAATGAGAAGAGGGAGCGTCACGGGAAAGCACTGCTTTGTCTTTGTACTGCTTTTTGCATTTCGCCACCGATGAGTGGCCGAGGCAGAGCACAAAGCCTTAGTCTCACAGCTAGAAATTTCTTTTAGAGCATTCAAACCAATTTCCAAAGCTTTATTAACAAGGAACTCTAGGACTGGACAGATTAAAGCATTTAATTGAGAACATTAGAAAACAACGTAATGGTGACCTATTAAAATAGTCACCCGCATGTCCAGTTTGCACAGCTTGTCGCATCGACAGAGTTAATTAGGTTTCTTTGGCGAGGAAGCATCATTCTTTCTGTTTCTCAGGGTTCTCCGACCACTTTCATGAATCACTCTTCTAGGGGAACACAATGAATGCATCGGTCAGCGGCCTGGAGGACATGGTGCCATAATGTCAGACACGTGCAAATGAGCCGTTTATACATATGTAACGTTTCACTTCTCTTTAATGGAAAAAAATTTTGTATTGATTTAGGCATTAAAGGATGCATGAGAGTGCCATTTTACATATCATGTCTGTACCTGTGTCTATGTATATGTGCAAATGTGTATATATATGCAAGGCATTTCCAATAACACACTTTAGTATTGTGACTAAAAGTATCATAAGCATTAGTGTATTACCATGTCTTATTTATTCAGTAATCTAGGAAATGATAGGATTTAATTTAGTTAAAAAAATGAAAATAGGCTCAGAAGTTTAGAGTGAGAAGAGAATTTAGAATTCATCTATCATATTAAAAGCCTTTGGATCAGAATTCTGAATCAGTGACCTGTAAACATTAAGCTAACACACAAAAGCGGGTATGAAAGAAAATACTTGTTCTTCATTTTGAAATATTAACGAGTAGAGGCTTTTTCCATCACTGAGTCACTGGACTCATTAGGATGAAATTTTCATCCTGAAATTGAACAATCTAAGGGTGTATACAATTTATCAACATGTTCAATTTACACATTAGTTTTTCACTTGGCTGAAATTTCTTATCTTCTAGTTCTTCCAAAATTTGGCTTGTATCATTCATTATTGGTCTGTGGAAGGAGTATAGAGAAAAAATATGAAACAATAGTATGAGGCATAGTTATATTTAAATACAATAGGAAATTAATGCATAAAATACATTTCAGAATTTTATGTTCTTACAGTGTGGTTCTTATATATAATTGTTAGGAAATGAAAGGAATTTGCTTTTGGACTAGCTTTACTAGAGTAACATGTAAAGATACAGAATTTCTTAGGAAGCTTATTCTACAAGTTTTCGGTAAGGAACAAACATGATCGCTCTGCTCCTAGTTTCTACAGAGATGATAAACTAACAGTGACCTTGTGTAGGGGCAGAATATAGTGGGAAGGCAGTAAGTGGTAAGTGAGTTGAATTGCATATGTGCAACTTCCAAAAGTTAAGGTGGGCTCCCTCCCCTGTAACCTTTCCTGGGAATAACTTTATTTCTTGGACATAAACAAGAAATCTGTACAGAACTCACTGCTGAATTCCTCTCTGATTCTAGCATGTGGAAGAAGGGCACTGGGCTGGTCTCCTCCATCAAAGCCAGGGCTCCAGCTTTCGTGGTTGGAAGCTTGGGTAGATGTTGCTCCCAGAGAGTGTGTGAAGTGCGGGAGTGGGGGCGGGGGAGAGCCTTTGCTCCTGTGGAAGCAGGGCATTTGCCACGGGTTTCTTCCCTTGGGGTTATCATAAGGACTGTGCATTCCAAGCATTATCCAATGAGAAATGGACTGGTGGAGTCACCTGTGGCCACGGGCAGCTGATTCAGATTCCCTTATTCTCATTTCCCACAAGCATAAACCAAGTGCAAGTTCAAGGAGGTAAAAGCCTTTATACCTTTATACCCCACCGCTACTAGTTATTGGTGAGACAGCATGATCACTCCACTCTCTTCCTGCCTTTAGAGACGTATTCTGTATGAGTGAGACTAAAGCATTTTAAATAACCTTATGTATTTTCTAATGTTTCCTGTGAGGTGGGATCAGATTTTAGAACCCATTTCACTAACTTACTAAGATACATTTAATTAAATTCATTTGCACAAGTACAGGGAAATGAATGAGCCTAAAATTTGGTTCACCTGAATTTCCACTGCCTTCACCTACTTTTGAGATGAGTAGAGAACCGAAGCAGTAACCTTGTTAAGGGGGAAATGCCCATGATTCTTTGGATACACCGTATTTTGGGTTCTTCCATACCTTCGTTCATGCTGCCCAACTACCTTGCCCTGAGAACATCCGTTTCTTTTTTAAGACGGGCCCTGGGAGATGTCATCTCCAGAAGCCTTTGCTACCTGCCCAGTTTCTTTCAGATGCTGTCGCCTCTGCTAACTTCAAACGCCTTCACTGCAAAGACCACCCTCCATCTGTTGCCCCCGCAGACTCTCTAAGGGGCAGAGACTGGTACTGCTGCATCTAACCTGAGTACGGTGCCCAGCACACAGCAAGCATTCGGTAAATGTTTGTTGCACTTAAACTTAGAAGGATATTTTGATGTACTTTGGTGGATTAAATTGTCCCAAACTATTGTGGGCTAGTCCACAGAGGGGCCCAAGATTGTATGGGGAAAAAATAGAGGAAGTGCTACACACTGACTTTGTCACCAGAATAAATAAGTGGCGGGAGGGATATATAAAAATTTAATTAACACAAAATGAGGCTTTAGGTGGTAAGCGCTCCATTTTAAAAACAGCATGAAAATTTTTGTTTTTGAAACAATGCGGAAAGTAAATAAATATTTTACAGATATTTGTTCCAGCTGCAAGTCCTATAACAAAGTAGTCTCAGTAAATGAAATGAATCTGGCACATGACTCAAAACTTACGTTAAGTCTCTGTAGATAGATTTTAATTATCCTTCTAGCTGAGAATGGTGTACATGCCCTTCACTCTACAGAGCGTGAACTTCCTAGGACTGAGCAAGTTTGCAACAATCACCCTGCAGCTTTAAGCACCCCTATGATGAGGCGACTCCTACCTGGAGGTAATGGAGGTAAACCTTCATGTCTCTATTTTTGTTTACGGTCCCCAAAGTCTAGAAAGGCTAGCAAGTCCTTTGAAGATAGGAGCTTGGTTCCGGCTTAAAATTGGAATCTGGACATTTACGGGCCTTGGTTCTGTCCTGATTGATGATGATCATGGGAAACCTTTCCCCAATGTGGCAGAAGGCAGAACCGGATCCTTTCGCTTGAGCACTGAAGCCCGTTCACGGAGATTTGTTCTTGGTAGACAGCTCCCCCATAGTCCCTTGGGTTTACGTTTCAGGCAAAGGTTAACAGGAACAAGGTACTAAATTGGCAAGGTATCTAAGAGGCCATAATGAGTGAAATAAAAAGAAACTGACTAGGTATTTACATAAATACTGGTGGCGACAGCCACTTTTCAGCTCTGTGAATTGCTCTCGTGCTGGTAGGGAGGCTTCAGCACAGTTCAAGTTTACTTTTTTTTT